>DWJN01003875.1:0-13039 GCA_018248895.1 Carystus phorcus
TTTACATCGAGGAGAAGAAACGGCGAAAGAAACTCCTCAGCACATCTTTTCAACAACTATAAATACACATATATGTACATATATTAACACTAGCCTTTGCGGAGCTCGATACGGCATTATTAATTCCAAGCGTCCTTATCATAACCCTAATGTAACCCTATATTCAATTGTACCAAACATATCCGATATCGTTATTGTTTTCAAATCTTATTTATGAGCGCGACGAACACTAGAACAGAGTTTTATGGCTCCCGAAACACTAACTCGTACTGAAATCCTTCGATTCAAAGAATAATGCAACTTCAGTGCGCTTTTATTGCAGTTGTATCGTATACTGTATTAAATTTATAGCTTTGAGCGTGTTTCCACTGCACAGACACGGTATCGTACATAAGGTACGACATTCCTATTAGTCTCTATAAAATTAGAACATAAATGCAAATAAAAATTGTATATTTTTAACCCTAACCCATATACATATACGTGGTATTTACATAGTTTCTCTATGTATTTACTATCCACTATACAAGGTTCCTTTAAATAGAATTGGTCACAAGTCACAAAATTAATCTCAAGTTAGCTCGCCATTACTCTCCGTGGCTATCACAATCCAAAACGGTCTCACTAACAATGGTCCCTGACAGCTTGGCTAGGGTCATTAGCCTAATAATTAACGCTTTATTAACCAATAAAATGCATTACTTTCAACCAAATCACAAGTCACGGTACAATGTCGGGTCTTCGAAAAACCGTCCAGTGGTAAACAACGCTTTTGTATCTCGTCACCAATTTTCACTTTCTGTACCTCCACTCTAATATCTTTCCCATTTTAGTTAATTCGAAGAGCCGTGATCTAATTTTGCCAAAAGTTGATAGAAAATTCATCTGACCTGGAAGTGTTTGTGACGTTTATTATCTGCAATGGAATAGCTTGAAAATATTACGTTGGGGGTAAGCAGCTAAGAAACTACTTTTTTCTGGTGAAAGAAAAAACATTTATTTATTCCATAGTACCTCTACAAAAGTGGTTAATTGAATTATAATAATAAATTATAAAGATACTTTATTTGACATTGCAGTTGCTGAGGTACTGAATAGCCTAAAAGTGGTCGCACTCAAGATTATGGCATGGATTACCCACGGCCTCTGACATGACGTGTTTTAAACGCTAAAAAGGCATACTGCCATACATAAGTAAGCTAGAGATTCTTTATTTTCTTCTTTCTTCTCTTCTTTCTTCTCTTCTTTCTTCTCTACTTTCTTCTCTTCTTTCTTCTCTTCTTTCTTCTCTTCTTTCTTCTTTTCTTTCTTCTCTTCTTTCTTCTCTTCTTTCTTCCCTTCTTTCTTCTCTTCTTTCTTCTCTTCTTTCTTCTCTTCTTTCTTCTCTTCTTTCTTCTCTTCCTTCTTCTCTTGTGTCTTATCTTCTTCCTTGGCCAGCATCTCATCAGTGATGCCTTTAGTGTTGCTAACGTCCATGTTCATAAACATGATCAGATACCATCATGTGACTCGTCTACTTGTTTATCTACATACTACATAAAAATTACAATATGTGGGACATTTGGTAGATAGTAGATGGGACTCAAAAGAAGTAGTAATCTGCTTAAGAGGTTTAAAATAATAGTAGGAGCCGGTTTTACGTAAAAGGTTTTGTACTCACCAGATTAATCCCGACAGTACTTTTGCACTGTATTAATTTTCTTCAGCAGATTTACTACCACATTTGTTCTAGAAACAATTGTGAAACTTTCGTGTTTATTAAAGAACAAGCAGTTGACAATATTTAGGTGATGCATTTAGTATCACACGTGTTTGAGAGAAAAAAAACTCAACAGAAATCCTTTGTTGGTAAGTGATACACAATATATCTTTTTACCTAAGGTTACTCGTAAAATAATAAATCTGTTTTCCGAACCTAGGGTTAGTTGAATTTGGTTAACTTAATTTGAAGCTTTCAACGAAGATATACCTGTATTATATTCAAAGGATAGGCGTACTAAAAGGCTTATTGGTGACCCTAAAATGGACTAATATCTAAAGCTTCTAATACAACGGAGATGCCTTTTTCATGCTAATATTCTATACGATATATTTGGCAATTACCATGTTTAATTGGAAAATTCCCTCCCAACATCGAATGTCTTGCCGCGTGGCGGGTATCCATCCCTTCGTCGCAAACATCGCTATAGTAAGGACGACACGCTCTGCTTCGTCTTTCGTCATGCGTACCGTAAAGGACTGAAATAAATTGTCCGAGTCGACCCTCTTCTTTGATTATAATATCTTCAAGTAAAAAGTAAATAGGCTTCTTATTAGTTAGTGGCTTTTACCATTCAAGGTATATGACCACCTTACAATGTAGAAAAAATACAACTATTCCCCACGGCAACCCAAATGGCTCCATATTGATAAATTCTTCATCCGTGGCCAAAATTTTTGGAGCTAGAAGCATAACAGTTTGTTCAGGTATTAACTTATAACGTAAGTAAAGGATTTATAGGTATGCATTTTTAAAACACTAGTATTTAAAAATGAAAATAGCGGGTAAATATGAAATTTTAAGGTCAAATCTGGACCCAAGATTCTATCCTCGCCAAAACAGATGTTACAAGTTTTTGTTGAACCATTTAATCGTATTTTAACCCTTCATCTTCAAACTTTTATCGTCAACCTGGATAATGTTGAGGATCTTAAAATTACATGTATATTGTAATTTAAAAAATCTCAATTAAAAATACGTTTGGAATGTTTTTGTAAAATCGGTATCTCACTAAAAATATAAAATAATAAATCATATTATTTTCATATATAAAAAAGTATATTAGTTATTCGGTCGTTCCAAAGCAACTGATAACGCAAAATATTATATGCATTTTTCCTACAAAAAACTAAATAAATTCAATAGAATAATGAAGCAATAGAGTTATGTTATTCCCTCGTAAGTGGGAGTAAGTATTCCAAGAGCTTCAAGTATGGCACGGTTGGAGCCTGATTTATAGCCCGTATTACAGTCGTCGTCATATGAAATGGTACATCTTAGTAGTTTTATCATTTCTTTTTATTGGACAAGTTTAAAACGGTTTTATTACCCATATAATAAAGACTCCGAAATGATAGCTGCCTTTTGCGGCCACTGAATTACACTATATGGTGAATCGCTTTTATATTAACGTTAATAAATAACACTGGTATTTTTGTTATTGGAGTTTTTAAAGGGATCGACGATTTATAAACAAGATAGTAAATATGTTCCCAAAAAAAATAAAGTTTAAAAGATTTTCAAAGGTTTATAAGTTACGTTTCCTTTGCATGCTAATTTCGAATCTAGTCAACATTTTCAAACCATTCACAGCGCAGGTACGTTTTTGAGAACAATATAAGCACCAAAGCTTGTATATTATTGTTGTGAAAAATATTGCAAGTCACAATTTTATAACATCTTATTTTAGAATACATTTGGTATATGAAAACCTTTTGTATTTTGGATTTGATTCTTTCTAAATGTCTGCCAACAAACGAGTAGACGAGCCAATTGATGTTTAGTGATCACCGCTCCCCATAAACTTTAAGCACCGAAAATCATCATTGATGCGATGCGACTAAGTAGAAATCGAGGAAGCTATTAGGGGCTCTTCGAAACTATACCTAATTGAATTTCACGATTGATTTTTGAACGAGGGTTATAGCAGGCCAAGCAAGTAAAAAGACCATTATGTTGCCTAAGTACTAAGGTGATAAAACTGGATAGTAAAGAAACCTTTGGTTTAGAACAGAACAAATTCATCAAAGCCTAGACCGTTATTCAGCTTACTGAATCACTAGCAGAGGAGATAGTTTATGACGTCGTATACAGCATATTTTCGAAGTGACTGCTATTTTTAAGTTGGTACTTTTGAAAATCGTGTAATTAATTATTTTCATTATCTTTCTGCTTATTTTATAATATTATTTAAGGTCGGATCTGTATGCGCGTTTCTGCGATTTTTCTATAGTTCATTTTTTTTCTGTACTTCTTAGTCGACAAATCTGCACTGACTCCCTTATGTTTCGTCTTATGTATCGTCTCACAAAGTCTATTCAGGTTTTTTTCGCCATCCTTATCCAAGACGCTAACTTAGTAAAGATATTTTCTCTTTTATTACGTTTTAACTATTCTTTTATAATTATTTTAAGCTTTAAAGAAGTTTAAAGATTGCGCCTGCAAGTGCAACCGATGGCTCTAAAGACTCAAAATCATGTATACATCCCTTTTCAATCTTGTAAACATTGACTAAAATAATTTCAGTAGTAAACACAACGAATTCTAATACAAAATTCTGCATATTTTTTCATTTTCATAATTCATGTAAATTACACTCAATCCACAAAAGCTCCCAACCATCTTTACGATTTCATTTTTTATTTCCTCGCCAGCTGAGTTTAGGCAATGTCCTGAAATGTTTTCATATCTGACGTAACTTCATATTTTATTGAAAGGAAGCCGGAATGTTTTATTAAATTTGCGATAATCATTTTTTTTCTTTGAAACTCGTTTTATTTTATCCGAGCAATTGAAAACAAACGATGCTCTGTTTTATGTGTCTGATCTAAAAACGGTAAGCGATGAGATAAACACTCGTAAGTATAAAGCACCAGTTTTTGCACTCAGCTTTAGTATGTTTTACAAAACCAAATGTCATAATCGTTAACCACTGAAGATCTGCCTCTTGAGAAAACATACAATAGAATACACTACATAAGATGTATTGTACACCAAAAACAATACTAAAAGAAAATAAAGAAATAACAAAAGTGAACAAAAGGCCGTACCGGAAC
Organism: Carystus phorcus; assembly: GCA_018248895.1. NCBI lineage: Eukaryota > Metazoa > Arthropoda > Insecta > Lepidoptera > Hesperiidae > Carystus > Carystus phorcus. The sequence goes on from DWJN01003875.1 coordinate 4,816, forward strand.
AGAAAAGACGATAATACGAGATAAAATCAATCAAACTCTTACACTTCTCTCTCTTCTTCTTTAACTTATGAATACAAAATTTGACATCCATGCCATGAACTATCTAATCATCGGAAACTGTCCCATGGAGGCCATAAATTTTTCTGGGATAAAAAGTAACATTTGCGTTATTCAGAATGAAAATTTATCTCCGTGCTATATTTCATCCAGAGCATCACTTGAGCAACAAATATTCATCCAAACATCCGAATTTATAATATTGTTAATATTAAGATAATTTCATAACATGTACTGATAATGTACATAATAGCAGATGATATATAAGTAATAGATAGGGATGTGGGTGGACGAAAACGATAAGGATGGCCAAAGTAAAGATGGGTGGACTTCATGTGAGACGATATGAAAGAGAAATCAGAACACATGTGACGAATATTAGGAATGAATAAGACTTGCGCCGTCCCCATATAAAATTGAAAAATGAGCAGGAACATAATAATAAATATTTAACTATTTGGATGCAGTCTCCAGTAACGCATTGTAGTACGGTTGGAGTAACATTGAGTATATAACTATATTATATTCCAATCGGTTCACAAAAAAGATAAGTTTTAAAATTTTGTTTAAACACATTTTTAGTGTATTAAGGCAAAAGCATACCGAAGTGGATGCAGTTGCTAGTATTAAGAATATGTTTAGAATAGCTTTATTACACATTATTGTAACATTTTCTGCTAAACATCAAATTAGCGTCATTGAATCTTAAAAAAATAAACGCTTAATCATATCCCTTAACAATATTAGGGTAGCCCGCGTCGCGGTTGCTATGAGAAACACGAATCAATTACTAGTATCCACAGTCCAAGATCAAATATTTATCTATAACCAAAATGTTTGCCTTAGAATCGAAACCCGTACCCTTCGCAGGCAAGGAACTTCCTATACATATTTTAATTATAGCGGGTACTCACGATCTCTGTATTCTTTGTATTCTCGCCGTGACCACGATCCATGTAGCTGGGTCGAAATATCGGTAAAAGAATAAAAAGAATACGGAGATCGTGAATACCCGCTATAATTAAAATGTTGGGTGTCCGCGATGAACATAGTTTAAAAAAAAAATCTTTTACATATCCTCTATACTATTTTTCGCCGTTTCTTCTCCTCGATGTAAAAATGGTGGTAGGATAGAAAAAAATAGCGTGCACAAGTGCATGAGATAATACCTGAATGAATAAATGATTTTGCTATTGGATCGTAAAAAATATTTATCGCGTTATTCGTTCCATGTCTAACAGGTCTTTGAATTGTGGTAGAACGAGTTCAGAAATACGTTCATTCATTTCAAACCTCACGATTCTTTGGTCTCGGAAATTTATTTCTCTCTATTATAGCGTACAATGCGTCACGTTACGACACTAAATGTATGAGGAATTGTGGCAAGGTTGGCTATATGGAAAAATGTATTTCCAGCTTTTGTATGTTATTAAGCGATATACATTTGAAAATTCAAATTCAGGTATGTGTTACATATAAATTTAAGATAATAAAGAAAACTTTGTGAAGATTATACACAAATATTAAATTCTAAATGACGATGAGGAGAGACCCATGCTATGTAGTGATCCATTAATAGAATCCATTAGTAGAATTCTATTCTATTCTATTCTAATAGTTGGTTGTAAATATGATGTTAAACTTATATCATCGCGGATACTAAACTCTCAAGTCCTAAAACAAAACGTTACTTTATTTATTATGTTTCGTTAATGGTGCTCCCAGACGTCCTGGTTTCATCGGTCCATTTAATCAGGCATAGAATCGGTGCCTTATCAGATTCTGCATCCATACGTTCACGATTAAATCGGCCGATTTAGCCACATTGAATGTAAAATCAGGTCATCTGGAAGCCCCATAAGAAGACCTGTCATTTGGGTATCAAGTGAAATCCGCCATATTGGATTGCAAATGGCGGCACTTAGCATCGTGCATTGTCACAACCTAACACGTTTGCCAAATTTCAACTCTATTAAGTCCAATTGAACTTGCAAGATTTTATTACAGACAGACGCAGACCAGGACAGGTGGAACTAAATAAAAACTCATAATATACATTATATAAACAATACATAAAGTTAAATTATACAGTTTCTGATTCTATTTAACCGGCTTCAGACGATAAATGAACCGCATTAAGCGTCACCTACAGCTGTTACCTGCATTATCTATTAGATATTACGGCAATAAATTATAATGTAACGATGACAGCCGAGTGACTCGGACTTCGGTCTCTAGTGCAGATTATTTATTGCACATTAATTAAATGTTTAAAACAAATCTATTAGTACTTGCTTAGGTGATAAAACTTACAGCGAGTTACCTAGCTAACTTAAATCAGACAGGACTCAAGGTATTCCGAAGACCCAATATTTTCTTCTCTCCTTCATTTATTTATAATACAGATTCCATGTATGTGTGTATAGCTATGTCAGCAAAGTTGTATGCAAGTGTAAGGTATGTAAAGTCGAGTTAGTAACTTCACGCTAACTGGTGTACTCGAATATACAGTTTCTGTGAATATCAGAAGCAAAAAGGTAACTATCTCTTTCGAACCTTCTTTTCCCAGTATCTCCCGATGCAGAGTGGGTGCACGTAGGCACACATAAATACTGAATAAAACATGATAGTAGTATGGTTAATTCGAGTACTTTCACAATAACTTTGTTATCTTTATATATATAATTCTTCTGTCCGTGAGTATGTCACGAAAGTAAATATGAGTTGGATCGAGGTTGAGGGAATCAAAATAAAATTATTCTGCTAAACTGATGATCAAAGTGTTAAATAAATTATTAATTACCCGCCCTAACTTCACTTCTATATCTTTTTAATTTATGTACATAAATATCAAATTTAAAATTTTCACTATTACGTCATTAAAAAAATGTAAGGTTATTTTTTTAGTAAGAATATAAAATAAAAAAATAATAGAAAAATAGTTTAGGTCGTTTGTATCCGATACTATGATTTTAAATATAGTAATAATATAAACTTTGACGAACGATAATTAATTTATTCATCCCTTCAGTGGACCACTATCTTTATTAGCTCTAAAGATTAAAGAGACACCCCCAGCTAACAACATAACAGCTACTTGCTACCTTAAAAAGATTTAAAAACACTTTGAAGAATTTCACTACGAAACTATAAATCTTGACTATAAAAGGATATTCAACAAGCGACGGAAAACACGACCCGGGTTCTTATTCTACGCGTCTTAGAAGTGAGCACGGGGACTTCACATTTGAGACATAAACCTCTCTGAGACGAAAGAGGATTGCGAGTAAGCGTTCTAAACAAGTTTCAAGTATCTAAGCGGTCCAGTTTACGTTGCAATCGGATAAAATTTGTTTTTGATTCTACAGTCAGCGTCAGCCAAAAAACAAGTGCAAGCTACTGTTTTATGTAAATAGTCGTGGTAAATAACCAGATGCTAATTGTGATCACTCGTAGTTAATTGTGGTGATTTGTATAAGTTATTGGAGTAAATACATAGGCAATAAAATAAAGTCGGCTTTTTAGAACAATGAATCATCTTTATATATTAAAGTACGTGTCACGGTGTTTGTCCGCGATGGACGCCTAAACTACTTAACCGATTTTAATCAAATTTTGCACACCGTGTCCAGTTAGACCAAACCTAAAAGATAGGATAGCAAACTTCTTAATTTATAGATGCATTATTATTGTATTGCAAATTATTTGTGTAATATCTTTCAAAGTATTCGTTTCATAAGATTCTAACAGATGGCGGTGTAAGATAATTAATTGGCTAAATTGAGTATGTAAACCTTAGTTACAGCAACACGTGGCCGGGTCTGCTAAATATGTATATAATATATGTATAAATAAATAATATTATTATGTAAACACAATGTTTATACATATGTATATACTACAAATGCGAAATTATATTTTGTATTTTGTTTCACAAATTTCAGAATTAGGTCAGCTAAGTTAAAATTAAATTAAAATTTTTCGTTCCGAACTTGCAGAGAATTTGACCATGGTTAATAGAAAATAACGTACAGAAAAATAGACATTGTTTGAATTTAGCTTTTATCGGTACTACTGATCGCATAAAAAAAATATCAATTTAATGAAATATGGTAAAACCTATAAAAAAAAACATATCAATACAACTAATGTGCTAAGCACAATACATGTAAATTATTTGTTACTCTTCTCACAGAACTATTTAAAATATTTAGATACAAGTTCTTTGTAATTAATAACAATATCCCTAATTAATGTTATGAGTTTATAAATAGGACTCTACATTCTTTACTTACTTCCATAAATGAAGTGTTAAAAACGTATGTTATCAATAATTGTCCCTTAACATAAAAAAACCTAAATCACATACTTAATTCATCATCCACTAATATGAAGATCGTTTTTCTAAACAATTTCTACGACAAACAAATACGATATGATATAAAATATAGCAATTTAAAAACATTTTCCCAACTGCGTACTGTAAAATAAACTATTTTTTGATATCATAAAAATATACAACGGCCAGCTCCAAACAAAGCTAAAAATGATTTAGAGCCGTGATATCGAATGGCCGTCAGCCATTTTGTTGCCATTTGTCTAGCCTGTGTCAGCGGCCGGGATTAGATTTACGTAAATTGACGCTGTTCATTTGTTTATTTTTGTATGAAATTAGTAAATCCGTTTTTATCGGCGTCCTGTTTATCAGATATTTCAGTTAAATTTTCATATATATTTTTGTATTTTAAACAAATAATAAATACATATTAATAACAGGTTTTTTCAGTGGTTTCACAAAACAGAATTTCGTATATATTTTTAACCGACTTCAAAAAACAGAAGATTTTCAATTCGACTGTAGTTCTTTTGTTATGTGGGATGCTTCATAACTTTCTTGGATTCTATTCCCAGCGAAGCAGAAATATTAATTTTGAGTTTAAATTTCTGTTCTCCGTCTGGGTGTATGTATGTCTTTCCATGTATATGTATGTGTCGTCCATGGCACCCATGAAACATAGAAGCTTAATGTAGGCCTATAAATATCTAGCGTTATTAAAAATATATATCATTGAAGGGAGAGTTGATAAGTTAGGTATTAATTTCCATATATTGAATGTATTTTCTCTCTGAACTTTAACGTTCATCTTGTACATACTTCACGTCACCCCTTAAACTGGGTTAACACAGAAATAAAAAAAATGACACTCGTAAAACAAGTCGACAGATTTGGACGCAAGTTATAAGCTTTTCTTCTGTCGTCACAAAATTGGGATGTTAACTGTTTTAAAAAGTTGTTGATAATTCATATGTAACATGATTTATTTATACAACAAAACTAATAGTAGTGGAGCAAAAAGGATTTTGGGATTTATGCGTGAAAGAATATTATAAAGCAACAAAGTTTGTATCATTATGAAGTGTGAACTTTTACTATTACTTTTTTTTACGTCTAGTGCAGCCGATCAGAGTAGTAAAACAAAATAGATCACTAAAGTAACTCGAGCTCTTCAGTTTAAGACAAAATAATTTATTTCAGCAAGAAAACTGTACATTCTAATATTCTGATGTTTTAGCGTGTCATAAGAAAATGAACGCGACTAAGTTGACAAAAATCGTTTTCCAGACACATTCGCAGTTGAATTTTCATTTTAATGGAAATTCTTCAGACAAATTTGCTAAAGACGTTACTGCTCTATCTATCCTACTATCTATACATATATCCTACCTTTTCAGAGTCTATAATGGACATACAGACAAACATTCATATCTATACATTAAGATTATTATGCTAAGGACAGTCAGCAAAATAAAACGCTAAAGCTTATCACTTATTTCAAAAACTTGAGTATGGTTCACCATTTCCAGTTTGGTGACCGTGTTTTATGGGGGACCGACGGCGGAGAGTTATCGTCTTGCACTCGTCTTCCGATCTCTAGTATTGTGGGAAGACCCTTGTTCCTTTATAAAGTTTTACCGGCTTATTACAAAATAAGGTCTAAACCACGATTATGAAGTATAGGTTTATCTTTCATACTATACTTTAAGCCAATGTTTATTTTACTTGGTCTAATAGAAATTTAAACCGGTGCTTTGCTATCCCACGTTTTGTAATAAGGCCCTTAATATCTAATAATCTACATAATAAAACATTGATGGTTTTGATTGTCAGTGACGCTTAGCCTGAACCAATAGATCTACAAGTATGAAACCTTATTAACAAAGGAAGCGTCTTATCCTTGGTTTCATCAACGGATTGCTATTCAAAGAGGCAAAAATATGAGTGATAAGTTTAAATTTCTGTTCTCGATCTGGGTTTGCCCTTGTTCTTGTTAGTTTAAGGATTTGTTAATAGATGGTGCTGTTCGTAATTCTGACTCACGCTATAAATGTAATTCTATTAATGTAAAAAAATATTGAACCTTAACATACAGCCTGCTATAAAGGGTGATGATCAAACTAACGATCTAATAAACGATGTTTCCGGCCTAGCACTAATTCAAGACGTGTGATAATGAACTTTATTATAATACTCATAATCAACTTGATACCCTTAGCAGGATTTGATCCAGGCCTTAGAATGAAACATAGCAGTGTAACCGTAGTAATTATCTTTATTGATAACTTTAAAATGGCTTAACAAAAATTGATTTTTGAGTACTTTATAAATGAAAAATATTTTACATTTTATTTTATAGAACACAATTTTTAAACCACCTGCATATTATATTATCAATTTGTAGAAATTAAACAAAAAACTGAAAATTATGTAAATTGAAAACATGCGTCTGAATTAAGCCTTTGTATGTAAGTTACGTTTCAAATATAAATTTCTGTTATCTCGTTATAAATCATCCGACGTGTTATATAACTTGTTTTATTACACGTTATCGCGGACCGGCCCACGGGACTCATGTTTCATGGTCACCCCACGCGTATCCTCATGTTTCCTGTTATCGCAAATTAGGTATATAAAAAGTGATGTTATGTATGTAGTTTTGTATATAACAGAGGCATCATTAACGGAAATATGTCACTCTGACAACGTTAACATAAACAACGTCAACAAATTAACGGTTTCTGTAACTAACTGTCCGTTTCAGAAAGACTTATCAAAATATTGTTGAACGAATTACGTATACTTATGTATACAAAGATAAGGTATGTAGTCACGTGTAAAAATAAGAAACTGCTTTTGTTTTAATAGTGACCTAATCTTAACTTTGTTTTTTTATTTTTGAGGGGGAAACTTTCAAAAGGTACCCGGTGCCGTGGGAGCGCCAAGTATTATGTAGGATTTTTACCGCACTAAAATCCCTATATGGAGGACTCTGGGATCCCCATCGGAACACAACCGGAGACCTCCAAGCGCAGTGCCCTTCTTGGGCTCTCCCGACGAGGGACTAAGCGCCCCATCACGCTACCCCCTAATGACAACAGTACGCGGCCACACATACCATCGTCCTTCCCGGGGTTACCAATGGGCAATTCAAGCTCCCACTCTAACCGCCCGCAACCACGAAAACCCCTTTTAGTCGCCTCTTACGACAGGCAAGGGATGACCTAATCTTAACCTAGCCACTTACTTATGTCATACTAAATTATCCCTAAATGGTTGAATGGATATCTCGTTACGAACCCTAATATTTATTATCCTTTGAAGTTAATTTTTGCATACCTCCTTTGAATGTTAATCGTTTAAAGGTTGTGAAACGGTTTAACGTATTAAGTTTGAAACGTGAGCTAATCAAAACGATGGAGAAGCGATGCTTCCTTCTTGGCTTGCGACGGTGGATTATGGGTGTCTTGTACCAGCCTTACTGACTAATTATGATCATCCCTTGGCAGTTTTTTAGTCTGCTATTACTACAAAAGCCATAAGTTGTTATCAAGCAAAATGTTCGTAAAACTGCTACGGATCGTAGCAGCGCTACAAACTCGCTACGTAGCGACAAGGAAAACAGCTTACACTAACGTTCTTGCATTATATTATATACTAGATGAACCAGCAAACGTTGTATTGCCATATAAATTATTATTTAAGAACTATTTTGATAACCATAAAAATGCTTATCGTGGGTTAACCTTAAAACCTAGACATATGCTCTCGCGGACTTTTATTTAGATCTTTTAGAGGGGAACAATATTGTAATACATGATTTTTGAGTAA
>DWJN01003876.1:0-13038 GCA_018248895.1 Carystus phorcus
TTCGTCTAGCTACCGGGGCCCCTCGCCCCTCGCTCCCGCGCGCGCAGCCGGTGCGTGCGCCACACCCCCCGCACCACCTCTAATCCATTATTTACGGACGGCCGACCGGTTTCAGGCGCGTTCGCTCTGCCCGCCGCTCCACGACGATCGTTCAAATTTAATGCCCTTCCTATGTCCGGCCTCTAATGCGATAAGATTACGGTTGTCGGACTTTTGGGACGCCAGCGGTCCCCGGCTCTACCATCGAGTAATCCGTAACGCTGTTATCATTAGCTGCATTGCGCGCGGCTCGTGTGCGCGAGTCCGCGTAAACTCATTCGGCCATCATTAAATATGAGTCAAGGCGTGATTGATATGACAGCGGGGCAGGTGAACGACCTTAGAGCAGGCAGCGGCTGGTACTGAAAGCACTAAAACGCCTATAATGCGAGTAAAATATTCTGTACTAAGTTACAAACACAGTCCTGGGGCCGTAAATCAACGGTCCGACCATAAAAACGCTGTAAAAATAGAATTCAAAACGAAATATTAACTCTTCGTCAAGACTGTTAACTTCAATCCTCACTTGCACTTAACAGTAAGTAATGCGTATATCTCAAACCCTCTTCAGTTATATTAATAAAAAACTTAGTGGATCACCTGTGGTGTCAGACTAACTTTTATTTCAAGTTAATATTCATTTACGTTTTCAAGAATTTACACAAAGTCACACACGCACTTAAAAACTTATTGCAAAGCTTAAAAAAACAAATCTCGTATTGACATAACGATAAGGCCGCATGTTTACGGACTTGATCATAACAAACTGATTGATGTAAATAAATAACTTACAAGTTACGATATTATAATAACATAACATAACACGTATAATTCAATTAGTCACCTAGTCTACTGGCATGCTGCCCAAAAAGCTTACTTTATTTGTGCAAAAAGTAGTTTCAACGACAAGAACCTCTACTTAAGTTTGCATCGCAATAATCGTAAAATTTTGGCGGACGTTTATTAATCATGTTTTTTGTAATTAGAACAAGTGAAACGAAGAGCGACCGAGACAGGACCACCGCGCCGGCGGCTACCGGGTACCGGGCACCGCTGCTAGCGTGCTGCGTGGATCGTGTTCTATAAATCTAATGCGTTCAATGCACGAATCACGTAAAAATTGCACGATCGCTCGACCTGACTTAGCACCGAACCGGACCGTGGTAGGATGCAGTGTTCCATTACACGATTCCCAGTAACATTAGCGTTGGGCGAGCGGACTGCGAGATACCTACTCCGGGATCCACTTTCGGCGGACAGCCATAGAAATCACGTAGTTCGCGGAACTTTGTTACCTGTGGTGCGGCGGGAGCGCAGCGCGCCAAGGTGAACGTTCGGGCCAAGGACGGCCCGGCCCGGGGCGAGGGGAGGGGACCGAGCCAACCCCCCTCCCTCCTCCCGACCGCCGCGTCCACCCTCTCGCTCGAGTAAAAACGCTCCGAACCTTCGAAGACGGGCGTTGCAACCCAGCAAAAAAAAGGGCCTGTCGGAACAAATAGAAAACGTTCGGCTCGAAAAAAACAAGGAATACAAATATAAGGGTCTCAGATAACAGAACTAGTTGCGTCGCTCTCTCGAACGCTGTAGAAAAATGTACAGTTTGCATATAACCCGCGCCCGCGCCCACGCAGCCGTTGCTAACGTTCTGACCGCGTTCCTATGATGTAATGGCTAATGAAAAAACAAAACGGAAGAGGTGCGGAACTGTCGTCGGCAACAGCTGACTAATACACTGGCTCCGAAATTTTGCGTAACACACACAATATCGTAGCTAAAAAAGCTTGAGAAAATTTTATCCGTTCGTAATCATCAACTCGCATGCATATTTATAGATAGCAGACGTTTACCTTTTTCTGAACAAGAACTAGAGGAAGAGTGAACGATAAAATGCAAGCACTTCCTAGCAAGCCCGTCCGGACCGGTTGCAGCGGCGCATTATAATAACTTCCCTGCGAGAAATAGTTGCACTAAGCGACACGGCCCAAGGAATCCTCCTAACGACCTATGTATATGGTACCGGTTGACGATTATTATCGATTGAAGGAACATCTTGGTACTACTGAATCATGAAATGGTATTGACAAGTGACGCAATCGATTGTCTTCGGTCGAGGCGACGATCGAGACAATAGAAGTCTCCTTGGTTGCAGTTACTCGTCCAGCCCATTGGCCAAGTTACATCACCGTTCATATATAGAATCTCCTGGAGTAGCTAGCGTACTGAGCACGCAAGGAGGCGTTATACCGTGCGCTCTTCCAACGTAACGAGCGTTAAATAAGAGAGAAAGAGACGCGCCAGTGTTACAGTTAAGCAGGAACTCTATTTATATGCAAATATAACCTCGTAGTCGACACCTGTTTGCGTATTCTCAGCGCTCTCCGCGTCGACGCTTTGTGGCTATTCTGTCTTCGATATCCTTAAAGCTAACTACTACATTCAAAACAATATCCTATACGTGTACTTAGCAAGGCATCATTCGTATCCCTTTGGAAAACATTTCTTTCTATATTTATAGAACATATAAACTCAATAAAATAAAAGTATTTAACTAGTATAGTTTAAATATATTTACGGGTATGATGCTGCTCTTACTTACGGTCTACGCTTTAAATTCAAAATTTTAGCACTGATTTTAGTAAAACATTCTATTTGGAATAAAATTTACACAAATACCATTCTTAAAAATGAAACTTTTGTAACGAAAATAAATAAATTTAATGTGAATATTTATCAGTAAAAGTCTGCGTCCATCAAAATGCTATAAATTTTCAAAGACGTTTGTGCCTTGTCGATGTCAGTAAACAAAGGCTGGCATTAGAATAAAATATGTCGTCGGATGCCGCTGGTTATACATTGCAGGAGATTGTTGTATTACATCGTTTTGAACTGAATAATAGGCTGTTGCCCAGTTTATGTTTACGCCATTTTCAAATCATGAAATGTAAAATTTAATACGACTCCTAAAATATCGCAAATTGGATTTGCTGGATCAATTTCCCTTGCGGTTTCTCGTGTGTCACATGTTTCCATTACTGTCATATTTCCACCCACGGAGTCCTCCCTCGCGTGAGAAGCGCAGTAAAGAGAAGAATTAGAGCGGGGTTCGTCGGCAAGCTGTCCATTTATCATACTCGGCCAGTGTCCAACTCTGAGTGTGTTTCTATGTACGTCTGGCCGGCCAGATACGAGTATGTCCGGCTCGTTTATTTTGTTTACACGTGTTACTTCGTCCACGTCTGCTCCGAGTGGCAATTCATTTGAGGAGTTCGTGTCATTAATTCTAATTGACAACTGTACATCTCTGAGCGAATGCGAGGCGGCTTTTACGTTTATTAAGTCTTGGACGATATCATTTTTTCCCGTTTCGCTTATGGGGTTTAATTAGAGTATGTGTGCAATCGTGAAATTAAATAATGTCGCCGTGAAAACCAAAACAGACATAAAAAGATTCGAAATAGCAATTATAGAAACACGAACCAACATAGGAAAATAAATGAAAGTCAGTTAGATAGATGGCAAAACGACAGAAAGATAAGTGGCACCTAAGATTGAGGGATAGGTGAGAATAGTCGTGCAGGACATATGATAATCCGCAACCGTCACAGTGTGAGTCGCTATCCGTCAGTGGGGCTTATCTCGCTACACAATCGCATCGCGGGAGGAAAGACCGCGTCGTCCTTACTTGCCCTCTTGGCCGACGGCGACGCCACGCGTTGACACACGAGCAAGCGCTGCGTCGAGCGTCCGCTCGTTAACGTCCATTTGTTGCTCTATTTGAATAACGTCTACTAACATTTACTTTTCTTTAGTGCCGTATCAATAGGTTTTCACATCGAAACCAAATCCATTAGCGTGGTTAAATTTCTCTAAAGTTTTAAAGGAAATCGCCAAACACCGCCCAGTTTCTTAATTGTGTGTCGGTTTATGATCCGTAATTACGATTTTAGATCGGCGATCATTAAAATGTTTCCACTCTAACGCATCGGACACGGACTGGTTAAATTGGAAAAGGAACTCATTAAAGGCGGCAAGATACCGATGCCGAAGTGAGATTTAATAAATTGACATCGACGGCAATTTTAATTCCGCCTTACTTTAATGAAACGGAGCAACGTCGCCGGGAGATTGAATCTGTGCCGGCGGCCGGTGTACAGCAGAGTCGTCGCGAAGTGCTTGCTCGTTTGCAGGTAAAGCATTAATAATATTTTGCACTTTGATGTTGCATGGAAGCAGTTAGGGATTGAGGGGTGGGATAATAACCAAATAACCCGCGGCAATTTCTTGTCCCGAGTGGCGTAACGTCTTCGGATTTGTGAGCGAGCGAGGGTGCGCATCCGTCGCGACGGAAGGCGACACTAGGCTGGAGTGAGACGCCGCTTTGACTCTGACCTACAAAGCGTACAAACGGCCGCGTTCGTAGTTCGTCGCTCGCCTTCATATTCCCGTAGATATCTTTTTACGCTCTCCGCTTAGAATATTTATGGCGTCGGGACCTCCGTAGCGATTAGAATGCCGTTTCTTTACAATATTGATGGCTTCACTAGCTTACTTCGTTCGCTCCATATGGAGTGATGTATATTTTATGAGGCAAAGCCGGCGTGCAAGATGGCAGGAACATCAAACGGGGTGGATTAGTGTCTGAAAAATTGAATTTTCGGGTTCATTTTATACCTATTTAGATATTTTGAGTTATGAAGATTTTTAATAGGCATGAAATGCGTACTAAATGTATTGATAGTGTCATCTAGCGCATATAACTCAACCAGTTGTAGAATTTAGAATTAGCAAAAATTCCACTAGACATAATTAACAAGGCAATCGACGTGACCTCAAAAATATTATAAAAATAGAACGTTCACTTTACGTAATACACAACAATATGGTACCGGGCGTATAAAAGAGCAGAGTGAACTGCGGAAGGCGTCGGCAACGTGGACAGCGCGTCCGACGGTACAATTTGCCAATCAATCGGTCGGCGGCGGCGGACACGCGTTGATATGCGTCGTTAGTTCGGCTAGACGAGCCACGCGACCGACCTGTCGAGGACAGTCTGCGTACCGACAACACTTCATACTTGTCAAACGCCTACGTTATTCACCGTGTTCAATCCAAATCTCGTACGTGATGCGTTGGACAGAAACCAGTGGAAGCAGATAACCCGCTCCAGACTCCACCCTGATGCTGACCACGATCCTCAGATATGTCAGATATCAGCGACCGACCATAGAGAGAGAGATCCAAATCTATCCAATATTTAAGCGTATTGCAATGGCTAGAAATAAATTCAAGTGGTAAATTCAAAACTCGAAATTCAAATTATTTATTTTATGTGGGCATTTATAAATACACTAAGAAAATACGTAAAAATTGCATCTGCCACCGTTTCGGAAGGATGGAAGAAAAAGAGGAGAACAAATTCCCAGCAAAACGGCGGCGGCGGCGATTGTTGATTAGCAAAACGGTGCCTATATTTATATATTTACATTAAATCACAACACAGAATTGTACTCACCTATGTATAGTACATAGATTTTATATGATTGAAATATTTTCATATTTTAGCCTAAGATCAACAAAACACTCAATATATAACAAAAGCCATCACCGTTTCAATCTAGTCAATGACATCGATGTCTAAAACAGAAAGATTTCATTCACATCCCTTTTATTTTGTGGACGAATAATGTACACTTTATAATCGAAAGTCCTTATTTTCCTACGTGAAGTTTAGGCTTAGATTCACTCACGCACACCAGCAACGCGGCGACGGCGCGCCGTGACCCAGATTCGAGAATAACCAACATTTTACGCTCAGTTGAATGAAGTTTCATGGTTCTAATGCCGTATTTAGTCTTTCGCCTATGCCCGAAAATATTCACGGGAGTCCAATACATTATTTAATTAACGAACATTGATCTCCAGCTGCACATTACCTCTTATAAGATAATGTTTTAATAATTCAATCACATTCTGACCTTTAAAATTTATTTTGATGCAAGCGATGACTCATCGTCATCGAGTACCTATTAGTATATTTGTAACGATAAATTCCGGTTTACTTTTAGAACGAGATATTAATATAATTAAATCAATCAATTCGATTTACAAATTAATTTGCAAACCATGGATAGCAAAGTGTTTAATAACATGAAGATATAGTATAGTCACATAGGTAATCATTTATACTAAGCGAGACACGTCGATTGACGTAAATTATTGACAGGCAATAATTTAGTATTCTAGACCTTCGAATGACACGCCGGACTGTACTGCTAATAGGAAAATAATCTATTCATATAGTCATGTTAAAGGAGCTGTGTAATTCAATTATCGGCGACTAGATCATTCTCGCACAGCTGCAAAGGGAGGGAAAAAATGGTGACAGCCATTAACACCGAACGCACAAAAGGAGAAAAAACCAGCGCAGCGCCATTTTGTCGTTTTTTAGACGAGTCTTTGACAGAGATGCGTAGTTGCGTACACACAGTTCGGGATATTGACTTGGTTTCTGTAGGGCTTGGTGCTTAATGTGTAAACACTTGGAACATTACCGATTTAATATAACAATATATGGTAATCAATCTGAATATAGTAAGTAACGTGAATACTATAAATTATTACATTGTATATTGGATATTATTACATAATTATCATTACAAACATGTTTTATTCCTTCGAGTACTTAAAATATGTAGGCATATTTGTACTTAGCTCCATCAAGACGCTCGCATAGCTCTGACCATTTATTTACGTATAATATTCGCGTCGTAATTACGCGCAAAATAGTAAAATGTATCCCCCCTACTAGCTTTCCAACATAGCGTATAGACATGTTTCTCAACTTAATTCTAAAGTTAGTACCTATACCGTTATTTTTAAATTATTTTAAACTATTTGAGAAAGTTTTGAATCGTTTATGACATATTTTTTTCCTATAGTTCCACAACCCTATCGAGTAGTTCCAACTTGTATGCCCGAGGTTTCTTTTTGTTTAGTTTATAAAGGTATTTATTGGTGCAATATCTTCCATACCTACATGTTTATTTAGGTTCCGCCGACGTGAGCTCGCTCTCAGTTTGTTGGTTTATTACATCTTTCTATTACTTTTACGATAAGCGTACAGCTGCTTACAATTCTTCTGCATGGATCGTATTTTCGGTACCAGCTCTTTGTGTTTGTATTGGCTGGAAGGCGGAGTTTAAGAACTAAACTTTCAATATCAATGGTTAGCAGTCTTGCTTATTTATCTTTTACATTTTTTTAACTTAGCTTCTGATCAATGATATCAAGTATATTCGTTAGCAGTCATTGCTGAGGATCGAGATTTTGCTGCATTAGAATCTGCTTTAGAATCATCTGCCTCCAATTTGGCGATCAGCGGCTTGGTAGAGTGACGTGCTAATTGATATCTCGAGGTATTTTGATACCTAGTCAGACCAACGTGTGGGACTTCAGCTTCGAAATCTCTTGAAACATGACAGCAAACGTAATACTAATGTTGGTACTCTGTCACCGTCGCCTATGAATATTACCAATACCAAAGGTACCATCGTTGTAAGCCTTGAAACAAAGTACCTACTATCTCTCGAGCAAATAAGAAAACCTGTGGTCCGGCTGACCCAAGTAAGCAAGGGATATAGCTATTCCAGCTAGACTAAAAATATATATATATATATATATATATATATATATATATATATCTAGTAGGTATTACTCCTTACTTTATGTATAATTTGCTATGGTTTGAAATATTAAATGATGAAAGAGAGCAAAAGCCTATAATGTGGTTGTTTCAAAAACACTCACTATATTCTTTCATCGTTCCACCAAAACCGTTTTCCCAGCATCCGGCGTTAACTAAAATAGGAATTAAATGTCTCGCCACATGCCGCTTTAATGTCTCTATTACTCGGTTACATTTTTTTACGCCGTCGTGCAACCATTTCAGATTTAAAAGCGAAATAAATCACAAATTACTCTTACAAATGTACGTTTTATTAATGAATTCTCGATACAGCTTTTTTATCTTAACATTAAGCAACGAACTGTTACACAGCAAATGTATGCAAGGTGAGTACTAGTCATTTGCTTAGAATAAGTAGGTATCACCATTTTTGTAGTCAAACCACTAGAAACACTTGAAATTTTTATCTCAATTGCCTATACTAAGACCTCACGAATCTCGACATTTACAAACTTCTAACATCATTCAAAAAGATTTTGAATGTCACAAAAACGGGCGCTATCGTACTTCCATCAACAGTTGCGATGGAATAGTGTTATAAAACTTAGACGAAAGTAATGTTATACTGACTATGCGGTTTTGACAAAAATCTTCGAACCCTACAATTCAGTATCGAGCAATTGCTTTAAACTTATACCTTTGACCAAACTTAGGTAAATCAATGAATATTTTGATAACACATTAATTCAGTTTGTCACTATAATATACCTACTAAATTTAACAGTTTAAGAAGTCTCACACATAATATCTATAGAATATTTTCAATAGCTCTAGTGATTTAAGATATCAATAGAGCAGCGCGGTCACATGCGCAGCTGTCACGGCGTCATTGTAGCAGTTGAAACGCAAAATGCTCATCAGCTATAATTACCGTATGCCTACCTACGTACGTTTGTCGGTGCGCAGATAACAGTGTCGGCGTCACAAAGCTGCGGGCTCCGGAAATGTTCTTTCATCCACTGCCCTATTTATACGATGCAACTGTACCGCTACACGCTGCACTCTCATTAACGACGAGCGACAAGCGCACTATGAAGTTAAAAATAGTATTTGGTCCTTCGAGGCGGATAAACCAGGAAATCATACAAAATATACTAATGACAGAAGCATATGCATACATTGTATGTAGCTAGGTACATTACTATCAACTGCCAAATATTTTTTCATGGTATGAGACCTTCTCGTTAAACTAGTCTATCGATAAGAGTTTACTGGTTTCTCACTGCTATGGCCCACAGTATTGATATATTAAAGGATTGGTGAAACTATGTATTGATGATAGAAAAAATCTGAAAATACTTTAAAGAACGATCGCGTAATTTAAGCACATTTAATTTAACATTAAGTCACAATTGACGCTAGCGTGAAAATAAACAATGCGTGTATTCAGAGGCGCCCCGAGTGCCGAGATATCCAATTATAATATACATATTTATGGTGTGCGAGCCGGCCGCGGGCTGCTGTTATTCAATTCACCGGCGTACAGTTACGTGTTGACAAAGCCATTATTCCCGCATTCATAGATAAAAACACACCTTTCTTTTCCCTACGCCGAAGGGTTGACTAAGTTGGAAACTTTACGAATATTTTAAATCTTTTCCAATTTGTACGGAAGGGAATATCTCAGGGGTATGTGTGATTCGAATAGCAAGAATTCCCTATTTGCTTGAAACATTTATAACACTCGTAATAATAAACCATTTGCAAACTTTTAGTGATGTAAGGATCACGATGAATACATTAATAATACAAGTTACATACATTGAATAAATATAATATGTTTGATTATATCATCATAAATCTGAAGAAGAAGTTAATGAGTTTGAGATATTATAATGATATATCAAAAGTGTTCTTATACCAAAAGGCTATAACGAATTAGATGAAAATTTTAAACACAAGAATGCAGGAGTCTGATATTTATGTTATAAGTTGTGCTTTTTGTAAATTAGAAAAAATATCTCCTCGAGAGTTTCTTGTCGGTTCTTCTTTCAAGATCACGAAGCGATAGCGTAGTTTCACTTTTGAAAGTATTTGTAAAAACAAACTTCGAATAAAATTATTTGATTTTGATTTTTAATATTTTCACTTAGAATACTTAGATCATAGACTCTGTCCAATTCCGCAGTCACTAATATCTAAATAATTAAACATAATTTCCTAATCATTTTGGCTACAGTTATTATATCTCATGCCCATTTCTTTTACATAAACCCTTATTTAAACGGTGCTTTCAAAAGTTTAGAGACGTATAGCTGTCTCATACTCGTACTACAGAACACAATGTAAGAGGCACGAACCTACCAGGTTCTTTCAAATGCGAAAAAGGTGCGAGTTACTTCAAACGAGCGACTAAGCTGCGTGAAATATGGCGTCTTAAAAGAAACTTCGTGTAATAGTCTATAAGGAGGTATGAAAAGTGTTGCTAGTTTCACTCCTCGTAACATATTTAATCAGAAGTTTCTATAGCGTTTTTAATACTAGATTCACGAAATAAACCACAATAATATGTATACAAAAATAACATTAAATAAACTATTCTTCTTTAACCTCATATTTACACTTATATGTAAATAATCATTAAGCTTTTTAGAATTACGTATGTAATTTTTACTTAATATAAGATAAGTAGTTAACTAATTAACAAAACACGTGTACATATAAGAAACTACCTAATTGTTACTATACATGACTATATTAAATTACTTAGCTAAATCTCAAATCCTTTCCTCTTTCTATATACATTATTTCTTGTTTTACAGACGCTAATGCTATATAAAATGTCTTCATGCTATATAAAACCTACGCGGCGTACTAGTATCGCTGTAAGGCTATCATGAAGTCAAGTGATTCTGCGACAAAGCGCGACACGGCTCATGTATACTTACCAGTGCATAAGCACGTACAATACACCTTTGATCTTTATAGGTACAGAAGAGAAGCTGATACTAATATGAAGGACACAGAATGACTACAGAGCAAAATGTAAATGTATGGTAATTTATTGATATTAATCAATTTTTTAATTCTTCTGTAATTTATTATTAACAGCTTTACCTACGTCTCCGATAAAAAAATACGTTATTAACTCAATTACGTCAATTTGTTAGGTACTGTAACTAATCAGGCGTACCTATACCGACATTAACGAATATGTCAGATGAAATGATGAGATAAACATAACATCGGAATGGATCGAGCTTTTGCGTTGATTTGATTTGAAAATACCGATTGTCAGAAATTTGTAAACTATGTGTACATTTGTATGTAGCCATGAAACTTGTGTAAGCAAGCTATGGTGCTAATGTGTTTTACACTGTAAAAATCACAGTGTGGAATAATTGAAGATCGAATGCAATTAAATATTCTTGGTTTTGAAAACTTCACGATAAGAAGTCAATAAACTTCTCTATAAATATAACTACCAGCTAACATCTATCAGCGATCAACAAGCTTTACGTCCAAGGGATATACCGCATACATAATTGCATAAAACATCACATAAACCGTCATTCTAAGGACGGCATCGTCTCCGCTTTCGTTTCGTTCCGAGAAGGGGGACACGCGGTCGCGTAAATCGATAAACCGCAAAATATCCCTTCACAAAATATTGTGGTCACCATGCGACTCAATAGATGTCTAATTAATATTATTTGTAGCGTACTTGATTATCAGGCGATACGGAAGACGCCTTAATGATGTCTATTGTAAATTGATAATAACAGACTAACGCCGATTGAATTACTACAGGGTCAGTAATTCTTAAGACTTCGTAAGAAAGAACTTAGTTTTGACCATTCAAAAGATCATCTGATTCATACTAATGTCTTCTTTCGCAAGTAATGAAATTCGTATAAGAGTAACAAATAGCTATGCGGGCATCCTGATGCAAACTCATCAGGGTTCGCGGACATAAAACTCTACAGTGTGCATTGTTAATAGCTTAACATAAACTTTGACGTAAAGACCACACAAGTTGAAGTTAGACAATCTACACTTCACAAGGTCATATTGAAAGTAAATCATGTGAAATAGTCTTGTCAGTTCATGAGTAATGCTAACAAGATTGCGATCGAGTTTCCAGGACGATAAGTCCTAACCATACTTAACAGTTAATCATCATCTATGTCCAAGTTATGTCCGGGTCACAACGAGAACGGTTACACTACCACTGCTCATTTGCACGCATTCGTTAATGCAAGTAGGTGAACGCCCGTAAACTTCGACAATCGAAGCGTCGCGGCGCGGCGTCACGATTCACCAGTGCACTGGTGTCTGGCGGTCGGTCGTATGTCGGGGCTCACCGGGACACCGACTGGCACCGAGCCACCGGTGTAACCCTACCGGGGCACCGCGGCCGACGAGGAAGCGCACGTTCCCACGGATCTCGCGACGGCCGCAGATACTTGACCGACTGCACACACACGACACGCTACATACCTGTGGACAACGGACAAAACATTTGTACACATCTAACATACAAAAAAATTGTATACTTTAAGATTTTTATTATCTTAATTATTAACATTGAAAAACAAAAAACCATCATTAACAATTAATACATTAAAAGGTAATACGTTCATTATCAAACAAAAGTAATTTTATTTTCTTATACTTTGATGTTAGTAAAAATTTCGCATTCTGCTCTGTCATAGAATAATATTATATACATCGTTCCAATACAGCTAAAGATTACTCCAGATATTTCCGTCAAGTAACAGTCAATTTCATAAATCTAGGTGTCGAATAGAGTCCAAGGTGCAGAATGGCATATTACATCCATTTTATCGGGCGATAAAATAAAACATTATATCAACCTAACGATAAATATAATCGTTCTATCTAACATTTAGATGGTAACAGTGTTACGCATTTAGCAAAATATTTCGTAATCTATGTTTATCAGTGAAATCCAGGAATTTACAATACGATTGTCACTCGAATGATACCTAATCACGATTATAGGCCTTTTAGCGTGAAGATATATCAGTTGACATATTACTCGTATCTTTTACAACAAATCACTTGAGCGTGATACGAATCCAGTTTTGACTCAACTCACGTAGCGTAACACGTAACTGTAGAAGTCTGGATAATGTATGTATTTTTAAGTTATACAGTTAACTTATTAAAACACTGACACGCGCATCCCTGTAACACACATACAGGGATATCTTATGTTAAAAGTTCCGCTTCCGATGTCCCGCTAGACTATTGTTAATCCGAAATTAATCTAAAGTGTTGTAACTAAGTTG
>DWJN01003877.1:0-13035 GCA_018248895.1 Carystus phorcus
GGGTTCACGAGGGCCAATGTTCCCTCATAGATGTTCTCACCCGATATCTCTTTGCCGAAATGAGCCGGCCCAGCCGTGTACATGGTGTTTCGAAACATTATGCCGAGCAATTGTACCCCGTTCTCTGCATCACCCAGGCTATTCCACTTGGTCATTTCGTGCATGAACGTCAGTCCTTCGGCTGCGTCATTTGGGGACCTTGCCTGAAATTCAGATGTAATCGTGCTTGAATAATTAACTTTAATTATCGTTGCAAATCATGATCAGTACCAGCTTATTCATGAGACAGTATTATTTTACTTTTAAAAATCCATCCACACCCAATTTCAAATAATGATACTAATCTCTTTAGGTCTTATTTAGAACAATTTTAACGATATTGTTGAAGTTAATAGGTCCTGTCAAAGTTTGCATCCAAACCAATGTCTACTCGTGTACAATGCACCCTAGAAGTTCATCTTATAGCAGGGTATAACCGGGTACAACCATGACAGTGTAATATATTTACATGGTAAGGCTCCTTACTTGTTAACTACTTCCAATTAAGCGTGCAATATTTTTAGGGTTTTGTAAAAAACAATATAAATGGACCCTTAGCATGTCTATGTGTTCGTCTGTCACGGCTTATTTTCGCTGAAACCACCGGAGTTACTACCGCTACTACATTTAATACAACAAATACAAATTACTACTACATAGATCGCTATTTCTACGACAAAACGGAAAAGAAAACAAAAAAAGGGAAAATATGCATGCATACATAGAACGTGTATATGATTTATGAAACAGAATCCTATGTCATTGAGTTTGATTCAAATATTTTTAGAACTCATGTGCATTTACAAAACCAGTTGAGAATCTGTTACATCGTTTTTGTCTTAACCAATGACAACGAACATAGGCGAATACATAGACATAGTCCACTCAGTGACCACTTACCAACAGATCCAATCATCGCCGGTGTAAGCCACACAGAAGTAAAACGTTACAAATTGAAGTAAAAAATAACAGTAAACACCGTTATTCTCAATTCAACTCACGTATCGCCTGTTAACGCTTCCGAAGCCGGATCGCACCGGGCTACTGAAGTCAAACTACCACATACGTTAATTCAAATAACCGTGCTCTTTGTTAAACAATATTGAATTCAACAACCTATACTAAGTCATTCTAAGAACGACACTTTGATAATTCTCACTAATCGTAGCACTTCTATTCGCCAATTCAACGATCACTCATTTTCTTTCCTCACTCAGACTATGAGTGAGGAAAGAAAATAAGTGATCGTGGTGATGTTGATTAGTGAGGATAATTCGCTATGACCACTTAACATGAGAGGAGCCCGTGCTACACTTCGTCAAATCTATTTGGTTTAAACTTCGTTATAAAGGTTGCTTGCTTATAACATGATGTTCCAGTCCGGATTGGAGGAGGGGATTAATGATCGATTCATAATGGTGCCATCTAACGACTAAACTGTAAACTTAACGTGCCCTCTGAAGCACGGAAGCACTTAACACACCGTGCTACTAACTATCACCCAACAACTACTGAAGCCGATGTTACTCGACTGACGTAAACCCTCAGATTACAAATGCTTCTATTGAATCGGATTTATTTCCATTTGCCTGCCTGCCTGTCCCCAAATTACGACTAAACTAGCCAAATACGAGGACTAAACTTACAACAAAATTAAGCATAAACATTTGGAAGTAGGCATTTGGTGAGCAGATGAGAATAAACTGCGTGAGCGTGTAAACGAGTTTAAAATTCTTACAGTGGACGTCGTGTAAAGAAGTTGGACTCTTCCATCGTCCAAAGTCATTACAGATATGCCCATATCGGCTAACGCGAGGATCTGCCGCGGGTCATTCAAGGGGCGGAGCCGGGCGGGGGGCCGAGCTGCGGTAGACCCAACCATTTGTCGCATCGGCTCTCGAACCTTCTTCGGCACAAGAGACGATGTGTTCGGACAGGTCCTAAATTCAAAGTTTATATAAAATCACCAAAGGGATTTTCTCGTGTATAAAAATCAATCTTGTTTAGTTGGATATTGTAATCGTCTGTAAACTGTAAGTATTTAAGTACGTGGAACGGATTTCCATGATGAATATCGTATATCGGGACATATGCGATTACTTTCTTTATACTAATGATTTTAAGCCACTTTATTCGATGACCTCGCGGAGTTTCTTCTGCGTCTTATATTCTATCAGCTATTGGTATCTTTAATTATTTGACTAAAAATACATTAACCCGACTTATTTATGATATATTATATTATAATACATTAAGGTAAATGGCCTCTAGTAAGCTTTGGATCCATTTTTAAGCATCTGCTATAAATTAATTAATTAATTGAACTGTATGTTGTGGTTATTCTGACCAAATGTCATTCAAAGAAATTGCAAACACCTAAACTTCTATATAATAATTTGTGTTTCGTGCATCAGGAAATAATACTATCTATCTCGCACCAATATTATTCTCGCGCATGTGTACTTAAGGGTCACATAAAGCAAAATAACTATCTTTGTCGTAATTGCGTGTGAAATATTCGGTGTATTTCTTCAAGCTCTTGTGTGAATCCCGAATTAACACATATACCGACCTTCTAGTTTTATCCTCTCCATCTTCGTCCAGGACCACGACCCTCACGGAGGAGTTGGAGCTGCTACTATGACCCAGAGACAAAGGTAGAAAATGTGCTTCTGTGGTCATGATGAACCTTTCGATGTTTACAGGGAGATCACTGTCCTCGCTGAACAACATAAAGAGGTACTTTAGCGTTTCCGCGAGGACGAAAGAGTCCATACGGTCTTCGTGGACCCTAGTCCTAACGTCATTAACAGCTGCGTAACCGCAGGGAACGCGGGCATACAACTGCAGTGATTTCAGTATATTCTTGCCGACCCGGAGATAATGGTCGTCGCCTGTGGCGCGATGGAGAAAATAAGTCGACTCCAAAAACTCGGGCCGAAGTGGATGCTGCCCCCAGTGAACCTGTTGAGAAAGCCAATAACCTAAACCCATAAAAAACTTAAACCTTTACACAAATAATAAAATACACTTAAAAAAAACAAAATAAGCACTACCGCTGACTTAGGCACACTACAAAGAGAACACAACACAGCAAAAAGCGTACAACAGTAAATCCGGTAGACAAGCGAAAATTTACATGACATTACGCGAGTAACCAGTGAAAAGTTCCCGATTGATCCCCATCTTTAGGATAGAAATTTACTACAAAATATTGCGATGACAAACCTGAAAATCGGATGTAAAAGCTTCCGGGATGAACGTGTGCCGCTGCATGACTTGGTACAACATCTCGTGAGTCTCAACAGCCGGCCGTAGATCTCCCATCATGACCTGGAGTCCAGGCCAAAAAGCGAGGAGTGCATCCATAAAATTTCTAGACTGCAGATGCGGGCTGTCAACAATCGAAGAGTTAAATCAGGAATAGTGTTCGCCAGTGCCGTTTTAATATTTTCTGCCCAAGTGGACACGCAATTACGTCTGCTACGGCAACCATTTAACACCAAGTGGATTGCATGTTCGTTTCAAAATAATTTTCTAAACCTAGCTACATACGACACTGAATGCATGCGAAATCGGCTTCAAACTTACGATTTTCGTACGATTTTATCGACGACACGCAATAAAGCCCATATAAGCTCAACTTTTATACGTCATTAAGGAAGATCGTCTATGATGACATTTTGTAACGCTATAGTAGCTAACTTGGGCACGATTGGCTAAGATAGTCTTTACAATTTCCGACATTATCACTGGAACATTGCGTTTGTATTGAAATACCCAACTGTTCCGACCGACATTGGGTGAAAGAGGGAGACTGCAGTATTGGCACACGACTATGCTGCAGTTGCGATGTTTAGATGTGATTCTAATGGCGCAATCTGGTCCCTGACATTTTGGCAGTTTAATACGCGGGCTGAGCGCAAGCTGCCTTTTTAGGATTGTCAGCGCGCCCACCGAGCTTTTCGCGGCATCTATCGCATACTACGCACCCCTACAATTACTTCACTACAATCGATACCTCAGTGTAATAATTCTCGATTAATATTGAAGATCATATTTTTTATATTTGTCATATAAGTCATCCGAGCGTATAAAAATGAGCTCATACATGCTAAAACAAACTTCTAATATCAGACCGAAGAGACGTCAAGTTTTTAAATTTAAGACAAAACATAAATTGAAGCCAATTTGACACGCAACAATAAACTTATACACAACATCAATAACACTCAGAGCCTACATGCATGTTTAGAAAACAAAATAAAAAATTACCGTTAAACATTGACTATGCATGTATTATTGTAATATATAAACGATAAAACTAGCACTAGACATATCAAAGAACTAGTCCCAAAGACATTTCCTGAAGCTGTTTACCTCCCTACTGACCCGCCAAGAACTCAAAGATTCCTCACCGATGCATGTAAACTGCCAACATGAGCGGCCCTCGGCTTATGTACTTCTTAATCGCATTGTAATGACGATTAAACCGTGTCAAGTACTTGTTATCGCCCAGAAGGATGTACGCCTTCAAACAGTACTCGTAGTAGGAGTCAATTCCCGCGCCGACTCCCGAATCCTTTCGCACCCAGTCGCCAGAATGGACGTCGATAGTGGTTCCCATCAGCTCGGAAGTTCTGAATTGAAAGGACGATGGTCAAATTGACACCGCAAATCCCTTTAATCTTACGGATGATATGCTTTTGAAGCCAGCTGTGTTTTTAATGTGTTAAGTATACTTCTATAATGAAACGCGGCCTTTCGATGCTAAATTAGTTTAGAATTAATTCCAATATCATGTGCAATGATAAGCAATTATTTAAGCCTGTTCAAATTTACGCGTAAAACTGTAAATTTATGTTATTTGTATATTTTATTTAATTACTTTTTAAATAAATTACTTTTTTATTTAAAATTACTTCTATTTCAATCAAATATTGGTTTATTAAATTACAAATTTGTGCGACATCTGTTGGAAACGTACTTATCCTGTGATTTACGATACTGCAATTTGGCCATTTCCTTTAAGTTAAAATAAAATTCTAATAATAAAACACTGGCAGACGCATGAGCATCATAGGCAGATTTCGAATAAAACATTTAAATGTTTCAAATAATTAGAAATATTTATTAATAATCCAACCGAAGTATTCTAAGATAATAGTGTTCGAAATCCACCACGATAACTAAGCTTGAAAGGCAAACGAAAAGATAATGAAATGCTTGTAAATTTTAATAGTTCGTAATGAAAGCAGTAAGCGAAATTGCGTAGCGAAATAAATAAATATAGTTATACACAACATCAAGATAGCCAAATGATCGCTGAATGGACTAAAGTATTTCGTCTGTAAAAAAATTAAGTCCATTCCGCGTCCATAGCACCCGTGTAAGATTTCTTAACCTAACGGGATATAGTTATTGCGAGACCAGTGTGGGAGTCTACGGAGTCCTGTCACAGGGTAATTGCAAATTGGGGACTAAAAACCTACCTATGGCGCGTCTTCCATAACCTATCCATCGCGCGTGTAGCTTTCTGCTCGTAGATAGGCTTCCCAGTCAAACGAGACAGAGCAGCGAACTCTAAAATGATAGTGCCCGCACAAGCGGTGCAAGTCTCGCGATTATTGGGGATACCCGACATGCCACGGCGAAGGTTTACCTGCGAAGATAACATCGAATATGTTGCATACTTATATGTGCTGCTTAAATTAGTTTACTGTAAATATCAAACAAAAACGAGTTACATACGACCTAGTTCTTTAATATTTAAGTTATAGAAATAGGAGATGCTTTCTTATTGACGACCTCTTACTCATACAAATAGCTCGCAAAATACAGTAATCATCGTAATTAATATTTGGCATAATTTGATGATATGAATAACAAAATTCCTTTTGTTCATTCTATGAATCAAAATATTTGCTCTGTAAGAAATTTAACAAATCAAATTAATGGATTCATTGCGAGGATAATTGGGCTGTTAAAAAAATCAAGTTTAATGGTAAAATGGTAGTTCCTATACTATGAATTCTGAAAAGACTCAAAATTTTTCACGTGCTTTTATTTAGTTCTTTTTTACGTTTAAACACGTCACGTCAGTCACGACGTTCTACATAAATTTTATACTTGTTAGTTGTCCAACTTATCACCTTGTAATGGAACTTGTGAAGTAAAGTAATGCGTCATTTAGATGCGAATATTAAACAGATCAAAATAAAGACATGAATGAATTATTCATTGTACTAAAAAACATGTGTTAATGGTCTGGAATAGATAGTAATTCTTCGTTTTAAACATTTTCTCTAATAATAGTCAACATTCGAATTGTACAATTGGGTATTTGACAGTATTAAATATAAAGTGTTTGTTATAGACAGTTCTGCACATTATGAAGTATAAAAACGTTCTGCAGTTAAATAACTTGCAAATAACTATTGGTTTATCCAAAAATCGAAAATTAAATATACACTTTTTTAGACCTCGGGCACGTGAAAGAAAACGGTCCGGATTGCGACGGGTCTACGATGACGTCACACGCAAGTAAATGTCATCCGCCGACTATGACATTATTTTCTATCTTACTTGCGTGTGACGTCACCAAAGGCAAAAGACGCCATATCGCTCATATTAACGTTTTGGCGGGCTATTGAAATAGTGAATTTGTAAGGCAAATACATACCAGAATTAAAAATAATTACCTTTTGTAGGTTCTTTGGCTCCTACACAATAATGTTTAATAGGTTTTAAAAACTTGTGAAATACACAATTGTTAAATAACTATAGTACTTAGTAAAAGTTATGCTTACATAACGCCTGAAATAATAAGATAGCAACTAAGTCATTGCTGATTTTGTCGATAGATTCACTACACTTTCTTTTGTACTGTTAACGTGGTCAGACCATCTAACCTATATTTTTAATAGCAAAGGCATGTTACGAACGGGGAATACTTACACTGCCAGAACGCTGGAAAAAGGTCAACTACAAGTACGGGCAATGTTTAATTGAATAAAGTTATATTTTTTAACAAAAATTCTAAATTTTTCTTCTTGCTTGAAATTCAGCAATGACTTAATTGCCAACTCAATAAATTTATAGCAACTGTTTCAGGTGTTGGTAAATATATATGTATATTTTTCGAAATGAAGCGAATGGGTTGCTAGTATACTATAAAATGGCTTTATCAATTAACAAGATTAGACTTCAATTAAATACATCGAATTAAATATTCCGATTATATATTTATACGCATTGTAAAAGCGCATTATTAGGAATGATTCAAAATCTACTCGTCAGATGTCGCTTAAATTTAAATGGAATCATATGACACCTTTCGAATATCAAAATATTCACACCTAGTAAAAAGTTATTAAGTAACATAAATAAATTACAGTCGTATTAAGAATCTCATGCTTTTGAAATCGGCTGAAAGATCTCTTTTTATTATGGATGAAATTTCATAAGAAATAAGCTGTACCTTTATACTACCCTTACTTTATGTTGTGTCTGTAAATTTTGCTTTTCCATGTGTGAAAAAATATTGAATAAATAAAAAAATGCTTAGCGATTCACTACAAATATGTATAGTTTCCTTACAGAACTGGTTTCTATAATCTGAACCATTTCTACAAAAGGTCATTTACCTCTTTACCGTCTACATACTTTCCTACACAGTAGTAATTTTTGTCCAAGTATAATACGCGTTTGAATAAATTTTCAGTCACGGCACGTATCAGCTTTGGGACTTTATTAAGGAATTGTACACCGAGCCCCGTGAAAGATCATTGCACCTTCTAGACGCGTAATCGTAATGAAATGATGTATATTTATGTTTATCAAGAATATCAATGATCTCTATTTGTTTATGGGGGCCTGGTTTTTTAGTTTAGTTATCAGAAAACTCGGTAATAGTAGGTTTTTATCCTTATGTATCCGTAAGTCAAAATTACTCAACCGATTATCATGAAATTTTGTTATTATTTGAGATATTAAAAAGGACATAGGATACTTTTTGGGATATAAAATTGATATTAATAAAATTTAATGATATTTGATATTTATTTAAGGGCTTTAACGCGAGCGTAGCAGCGTGTTAAAGCTAGTAATATTACAAATACGAAAGTAAATTTATCACTTCATATCTTTATATCTAAATATATCTCATACTTGCATACAATTGTCAATAACCCAAATGAGTTATAAGACTATTTTATCCAGAAAAAATTGACACGAAACCGCGAACAAAAGTAGCGTTACAAGAAAATCCGAAACATAAAAACCGTCCGTTTTAGAACATCACATTCCGTAGAAGCAGTTTTTGTAGCAATATTCATAAACACAAATCTCATCCCCCAAGAAAACATTTTCTGAACGAGCATTTTCTCCCCTTTGTTTTTAATCAATCAATGTTGGAGCCATACAAACGTTTATTTTTCAACGAACATTTCGCAATAAAATGCCACATGTCGGCCGTGGCGTGGGATCGCGGCCATGTGTGCCGCATCTCGGATCAGAGGTTTTTTAGCGACTTCTCACATGTAAAATAAGTGCTCACAAATTTAGTAATAATATGCTTGTACTGTGTTACGTACTTACTTACATACTCAAGTCATTAAGTCATTACTTTTATGACCTGCGTGGGGTAATGGTTACCACGCCCGACCGTTCGAAGGATTCTAGGTTCGATTCCCAGCGATTCGGAAATTTGAACGATGAGTTTAAATATCTGTTCTCGGTCTGTGTATGTCTTTCTGTATTGTCCATGGCATCCACGACACGGGGTATCCTAGTGTGGGGCTATGAGTGTGTGGCGTTATTTATTATTTTTATATTTCTACAGAACACATCGTTTAAGAGTTAGGAATATGATTGTGGTGTTTGTATCTATCTAGTAGATACTTAACATTGCCTACACTGACAGAGGGAGTAACTGTCAATTGTCAGTCGAGTAGAGGACTCGGTACAGGTTAGACGTGTGTCCGCGCTCGTGTTGCTGTAGTGAGCCAGTGATCCAGGCCACTACAATGATCATATTGGGGAGGCCTAGATTAACCCCATCCCATAGGTAGGGTGTTCTAAAGAGACAGAAGCTGCCTACGGTTAGTAGGGCAGACTATCTTAGTAACTTTACTTTAATAACCTTTGAAACATTTTTTTAAATATTAATACAAACAGGCACAGGAACACGAGTTTCCAAATAGTCGTACAAAGAACATTGTAGCACATAAATTAAAGAGCTCAGATGACTTTTTTACTGCACTATATAGTACGTTTTATGAAGACATAAAAAATTGCCGTTTTCTTTTATTGAGATAGGAATAAGCTTTAATGTACATCAATTTTATAGTCGTTGCCCATGGCAACGACATACGGCCTACAATGTTTTTGTTAACGTTTTTTAAATGCTCTGTGACACTACTTTGTGAAGTACCATAGCCTACAATCTTAAGTTTTTCTTTCAAATTCTTGTGACTTCGGGTAAATTCGAATTATTTTTGCCGTGCATTGAGTTGCAAATCGGACTACAAGAGCATCTTGATATAAAATTACTTTTCCATGCTAGACCAGACATTTGGAAAATGGTCGAATTCTATTTTATTACTAGATGTGCAGATTTTAATATTTTGTAAGTGACGATAAGGATCAGACAGACGTTTATTTACGGTTAAAAGACGCTAATTATTATTGCTAATCAGTTTATAAAAATTGTAAAATCGTAAACAGTGGGGACACAGATTTTGACTATTGTCACTGTTTATGAACATACAATTTTGTAAACATGCTTTTGGTGCTTTAATAAATCTTACGTCTATTTTTTCGTGAATAAATATATTGTTATTACATTCACTCGTTTCCATGTTAATAAGTAATGATTACAAAAAGTTAATGTATAGAAAGTACAAAAGGTATGAACGGGTGTCGTGGGTGGCGCCAACTACGGCCCTTCACTCGTTGAAACTGGCTACAAATATACATAACTAGATGACCCAGCAAACGTTGTTATGCCATATAAAAAAATGTTAGAACTATTTTCATAAACATAAAAATAGTTATAGTGGGTTAACCTAAAAAGCTACACATATGCTGTCGCGGACTTTTATTTAGAACTTTCGAGGGGAACAATATTGTAATTGTACATGATTTTTGAGGAAACTGTGAAAGTTACTCAAAAATCATGTATTACAAAATTGTTCCCCTCTAAATGATCTAAATAAAAGTTCGCGATAGCATATGTCTAGCTTTTATGGTTAACACACTATAACCATTTTTATGGTTATAAAAATAGTTCTTAAATAATAATTTAGATGGCAAAACAACATTTGCTGGTTCATCTAGTTAACAATAAACGTTCCAAACGAAAGAGGGTTCTGTAAAACAGTGCCGTAAACCGGATAGTTCAACATGTTACACAAACATATCCGATTTCGGCAGAGCCGAGCCTTGAATAGCAATAGACAGCCGCGGAGACAAAATAATTGCCACACACGAGATACGCCTACATTTTGTTTTGATAGCATGGTCTGAGTTACACGGTTCGAGATACAATATCGATTTATTTGATGGAGAATGATTTAACAGCCAAACTGTGCAAGATTTTTTTTTCTTCATAAGTTGAATTTTACAAATAGTAAATGTATAATATTGCAAAACCCGTGTACCAGTTTCTCCGCAATTTGATTAGTCTCACTAGAATATACGATTGTATTATATCTACATATTAAACTAGTGTAATAGTGAGTCAACTGCACTTTTTATATTTGGAATCACTGTTTTGCGTGCGACTTGCAACCGTTTTTTAAAGAGATTCAAGACTCAAATATTGCGAGTATAAATGAGATGTACTTATTTGATGTCTATATTTTACCTATAACACATTAGGATAGTTTTCCCCAAGGTTAAAATTTTAACAAGGTTAAAGTATAGATGGATCTTTTTACATCGAATTCAAGATACCTTGTTTTCTTAAAAAAGTTATACAATTAAAAAAAACTGCCTGGCTAGCCAACATCTTGAGTCAGTGGTCACACGATTCATCGTATTCCGACTTAGGGCTTGAGTTTTAGTTACTTAGTTATTTTTTTATTTTACTTAGTTTTCCGGTCTTTCTCTTTCATCTCCCTTGTTTCTTGGCCGACTACGCACCGCCTTAGCTATCGTCGATGTCTATCGCCTTCAGCTTACACCATCTTCCTGAGTGGGCTACCAAACCATTCGTCGTGGGAGATTGATAGCCAGTATTTTATTCCCTTTCATTCTTCTTGATCGATAACATAAAAGTGATGCCCATGGTTTTGCTATATGCGACTCTGTCCACTTACCGCCGGTTTGTGAAAGGCTTATCAAATTGAACTAACAGGCATGTTAACCTAGAAGCTCTGTCAAATTAATTCGAGTTTCTGAAACGTTGATTAGACAATAATAAATCAGAAAACAAAATCATATTTGAGAAACGATTCGGAGTTAAATTTAGCAGCTCTGATTAACTAATCAATCATTTAAATTAAATGTTGAAATAAACGTTTGACAGTGGGTTTGACAGTTTATTAGTTAAGTTTTCGTTGATTGGCCTTTCAGAAACCGGCGGTTAGTTGGGTAGTTATATGAAAGAAATTATAGAAGTACAAAGACTCGCTCCCGCTTATCGTACGCACCATAAAACTATTGTAGGCGAGCGTGGGTGAAGAAGATAGTATGTCGCAAGCAGGTTTTAAAGAAATACTTAATGATAGCTGTGGGTTTGACTAACAGTGAGGTCATTACAATGATCAAGTCCGGTACAACTTTCGATTAACTTTTTAATAATACATAAATTAACCCACTTTGTTTTATTTTTTGTATTGGGAGGGGCGTACGGTAGTTGTATAACTGTACTTAGACTTTGTATTTACGTTTATAAGGTGAATTCGACTCCTGGTTCCTACAAGGTGAAAGGGGTATCAATTATTCGTCGTTTATTATACGTACCGGGAAGGATTGGAATAAATTGCCTGCATCAGTGTTTCCGTTGGATTATAACGTAGGTGTTTTTTTTTTTTTATGCCGTAAGCCGGCAAATGAGAAGACGAGTCACCTGATGTTAAGTGATTACCGTCGCCCATGAACATTAGTAACACCGGGGATGTCACGAACGCGTTGCCGGCCAAGAAGGAAGCGATAGATCCGCATCTTGAAGGACCCCATATCATAGCACTGTGGGAACACTGATGCAGGAAGTTGTCTTTAAGACAAGTGAATAGGCATCTTCTAAGTTAGTGCGCTGTACCAAGGCTGCATCTCTGCTTACTACCAATCGGAATAGTGTTCAAGCATTTACTTATATAGTGTAAATAAAACAAACTCGGTATCCACATTCAATAGTAATAGTTTTGAATATAACGACCCGAGCAATGGTTACCATGGACAGTCATTCGAGGGACTCTGGGTTCGATACCCAGTAAGGTAATTAAAGTTTCTGTTATCGTTATGAGAGCGTCTTTCTTATCCATGGCACCCATGACAAATCCTAGTGCGGGGCTATGAGTGTGTAGCGTCATTTATTTATGATTCCTGTTCTAACATGATTGAATCTAATTCTTTAGTTAATTTGATCTTTTTACGAATTATCCTACACGGTTAAAAGGCAGACATGAAGGTTCACATGGTTAAAAGGCACGAATATCAAACTCTTTATGGTTACAATGTTTATGAAATTTCGGTTTGCAAAACCACTTCTGCGGTTACAGCCGCTGGCAAAAACCAATGGTAAATAAAAATTCACGAGCACCAACTCGTATCATAAGAAAATATGTGGAATCTATTGGATTTAATCTATTAGGATGTGCTTATGCTAAATAATTTAGGCAGAAGTTCAAAACAATGATTAAAAGACATGTCAAGAAAATTGTTTCTTAATACAAAAAGTGTATTCATAGGTTTATGTCAGTTTTGGACAGTGGCGAAGCTAGTATATTTGGGGCCCGGGGCCAATTGTCACCTGGTGCCCCCCCCCCCTTC
>DWJN01003878.1:0-13035 GCA_018248895.1 Carystus phorcus
CAGTAGTTCCTGAGATTAGCCCGTTCAAACAATCAAACAAACAAACTCTTCAGCTTTATATATTAGTATAAGATTTGTTAAACAATAATTGGTGTTGCATGTACTGTGTCTGCATATCAATTAGGTCCCGTAATGGATTGGCGTGCGAATTTTATAATTAATTCACAATACAATATCGAAAATAATCTATGGTCATAATTGGAATTGACGTTGAAAGCAGTTGCTCTAAATTTTCCATAAATATTCTTTATTCTAAAGAGTCATTAATTCTATAAGGTACAAATTACACAATACATAATAAAATATAATTTAAAAAATCAAGATTTTTTGATTATTATGCCAGCCAATAAGTAAAAAATGATATTTTTGTTTTTATATTTTTTAATTGGGGCAAACTTAATTAACATAAAATCTTCAAAACAAGGCTTTGGAAATATGCTTTGAATCGTTTATTACAAAACTGTTAACTTCTATAGTTTAGAAGAAATCGCAATTTTTGAAAGTGCAGTAATAAGTTTTGAAGGCTAGTTTATTGCAATAGAGTTCCGGTATAGATATGTTTCAATTTTATATAACATATAATTATGATAGGTAACAATAATAAAAAAACGCCATCTCCGACACGAAGTGACCTTTGATAAATGTTATTATACCTAATAGATGCTATAATAATATACATCAGTTCATTAGCATATCGAGAATGACCAGGCATGATAACAGATAAACTATAACAAGTTGTAAATCTTTATATAACAACGATTGTAATTTTATTGTTTTATCCGACGATACGGCAAGTTAAAATTATTAGGATTTTAGTATGGCGGTGTTTGTTTTATTAGAGGTTTTCACTAGTCGCAGTTCTCAGTCTACAAACAAGACGACACAACCAAACGCGACAAACATAACCCGCTGTTAATCACCTAATATGAATATATAAGTCAATAAGTCTAAGACTTGTAAATGTTATAGATAAATTCGTGTTTCTCTTTGTTGAAATACTTATGGTTAAGCAGTTTAAAAAATAGCAGTCATATCGAAACTAAGTAAATATTTTCAATCGGTTATTATAATCTATACACGCAAAAGCGAAACATTACGCGACGATTGCATTTTCATACAATATTCGTTTATCTGTAATATCTTTATATACATAATTATTCTGTTCGTGGTATATGTCACTGAACTCCTAAACAGTTGGACCAAATATCATGATGATTTTTGCGGGTGTTTGTTTAAGTGTATTCGAGAATAATTTATATTCGCACCTCGATCCGATAGAAAATATTTTCTTTATATTACAGGTTAACATCTGCCAAATCCGCTATTATAATATAGTATCCGTACATACTAAAGTCGAAACAAACAGTTAGAACTTGAAACAATAATAATAATTCCTTCTGACAATGAACTTGTCAATTAATTCATTAATGAGACATGGATAAGGTCTTTATAGCTACTATGACAGACGGATGTCATTCATTAATGAAGTAGAATATTTAAAACACACTAGACGTGTTGAGTAGATAGCAACAGGGAGATAAATACCGCATCAGACGTAAGCGTGTGCTGTTTCCTGTTATCGCTCCGATGACTCTTTGTACTGACACACTTTATTTTGCAACTAATACGAATCGACCTTCTTCACTATTTGAACTTGTCTCCTATGTCTTAATTTAATAACAGGTACTCAAAAGGCTGTAATTTTACTTACACCCGATTAAGCCGTGATCTTTGGAACCAATATCTATGTAGTATATACATATATTAAGTTATGAAGCTTTAAGAACTTTTTATACTGTCAAGCAACGTTGAGTTCTATTTAGCTTAATGGATAGGACTTACAGAGTAAGCAATTCAAACTACCTAATAAAGTTTAGGGTAATGTAATGTATATTGTCAAAAATTCATTATTTTTAATACCGTTATTTTGTATTATGTGAAGCTGATAACCCTATTGAAATGACGCAATGTCTAGACAGTGACGGGATTTCTTACGACATCATCATCAAAGGCAATGGACCAATATACCTAAGTACTTGTGCTATGCCAATATTAAGTATCATTTTACATTTTTAATAGGTATGTCACATTTCAAATACTTTCTTCTAATCCAAGAATAAAAAAAATTGTAAGAAGTTTAGTAAATTGATATTAGGATTTGAATTTTTTATCGCGAAACCGTAGACTCACGTCTCGCTTCGTAGTTTTTTTTAATAATCAAACGCCCACAAAACTTAATTACCTAATACATTTGTTCATCACAAAAACTTAAATTAAATTGAAATAATAAATTATATACAATAATTTTAGATATTAATCATATCACTATAATGTTGATGAAATAAATATGATAGCTTGCAAAGATAATGTCGAAAGTTATATTTATGTATGTTATAACTGTTAAAAAGTATTTAATAGATCTAGAATTTAATGTTTAAAAATCTAGTTTTAGCAGACAAACGGTTTAGACTTTTAAGCCACTCGACTTTAATAGATAATTGTGTATCCGTATTATAATACCTCGCTCTAGACAATTTCAAACCATTTTTACCAGACATTATTTTTAGGTGTTTTATATCGTATACTAGGATATTTTATATAATAATCTCATTACATAGCTATGGCCAGCCCGTACATTGGTTTCTCAAAACAAATTAAGGTAAATTTAGCTTTCTACCTAGTAAAAACTAGATTTGGCTACTGAAATAGCGTATAAGCCAAAAACGGGTTAAAAATAACATGGTATAAACTTTATCAACGTGTTTCGGCTTAAGTAATTGTCAAACCAGTATGGTAACACTGTTCTTGATAAGATCCAACGTTCACTATTTGTTTTGGATACGAAGCGATAATACTTTCGGACACGTTGTTGGCTAGGCGCCTAATACACCACACGCACTACTTACTGGAGAGCCGGGCAATAAATTTTTCGCTCTATTTCCGTATTTTTTTTCACGTTATTCTTACCACATAGTCCCAGTACACTTTCGTCTCGATCCGCGAATTACGAGCTACATGTATTAGCAATGTAGGATAAGATTAAATTTATTGCTGCCAGTCTGGTATGTTTTAAAAATTTGCTGGATAAGCTGAATTCTAGTGGTGAATTAGATAGTAATCCCTCGATTACGATGTTGATAAACAGATAAATTGGCTGAGAATTTGTTCTAATTGTCTTATTTTTAATACTTTATGGTACATGCAATAGGCATTTGTATCACAATAACCTGTAGATTATTTTGTAATATATTTCATATTACATAATTTCCAAAATAACATACGACCAAATAAAACACCTATTTTGTACGAATCTCATATAGATTGAAGTACTACCTAATATTGTCACAGACTAATAGTGCCCTCTTGCGGCTTAATTATTGAATGATACACAGCCAGTAAGATAATTGTGTATATAAGGACGTCATTGTAATCAAATAAAACACCTACACCTAAAAAAGGAGGAAATAAATGAATAATACTGTTCAAAATTAAATTATCTGACATACGTACATATCTATTAGTCCGAAATCGCTCTACCTAAGAGTAAGTTATTTATTTGTCCATGGTTTCCACTATGTAGACGACCACAGTGAAGGGAAGTTAGCTCATGGTTTTCTTATGGATTTCTTACAAGAATGCTTGTAGCGTTCTTCATCACTTCGCACATTTCACCCTTTCGGAATCCCATAGAATATCTCTTACTGATATCTTCAAATTTCCCCAGTAGTATAAACGTGTAAAAAATTTGCCGTTATCATTCTCTCTTTCTATTTCGATCGTAATCAAAGCTTGATTACTTCATTTCCTATTGACACGAACTATCGACTCATGAGAAATTCTCTTTAATAGTACGTACTTGTAGCAATAGTCTTTAATTTACCATTTATCACAGTTCGCTTAGGGCTTAGTTTATCTAAAGTTAGATATAATGAATTCCAAATCTGGAGTCGAAACAGCATTCCTGCTGTCGATAATGCAATAATTAATGAAAAGATTTTATCGATATTATCTGGCCAAACCAAGTCCCGGCGCTTGTAATAATTGTGTCTGTATTTTAATATTCAATTTAAACTTTAAATTTAACCTCACTTAATGCGTGGAATTCTTAAAACCCGGTCATTAAGGCTGGGCCTCCATTATTCGTTGTAAATAGGTCGAACGGTCGAACTCCCACATCGCTTGGGGTGCATTCAAATGTAATTTAACACAATGCAATGATGCAAACACTTAAATGATTAATTAACTGATGTATCACAACGCTTAATATGGTGGATAAAACAAATTTAAGGTCCAAATATTTTTGTATACCATTAAGACAGTAAAGGTTATTTATTATGAACATGGTATGTCATTATGTTTTATAAAAAATGGATAACGTATGGACCTTAATCTGTTAATAGCGAGATTTGATGATATAAATTAAAATTCCAAGAGAATTAAGATTCCGAGTATCACAGGCAATAAATTAAAGTTATACGTGGTTCACAATTCTGTGGTCTAACGTATAAAAGTAAACCGAAACAAGTCGGAAACGATTTTCTGTTTAGTTATTTAGGTACCAATTTCCTTTAATAAAAAGCAGCATTTCGGATGAAATCCGTTACAATTAACACTGAAATTAGGCAACCGGGCCAGTCAAGGAACTTTATTGAGGGTTCGATAATTTTTATTCTACCTAAATTACTCCGAAAAAATCGCTTTGAGTTAGAGTATTAAATATTACAAAATATGTTGAAATGTTTTTAATCCACTGCAAAAAAGGAGGAGGTTCTCAATTCTTCTGTATTTTTACGTTTATTACTTCATAACTTTTTACTATAGGTATATCGATTTGGATAAATCTTTTCTGTTTGAAAGCTAATGCTTGTCGTGTGGCCCCATATTTGAGCGAAATTTCACAAGTAGTTTTTGAGTTATCTTTTATAATGCGCAATTACCTGATACCTATGAGTTCGGAATCAAAATATTCAATACGGCGTATTTAATTGAAGTCGGTTTTCTTTTCTTTCCATTGATAAATCGATTATATATAATAAAATATAAGATTCTAGACATTTTTCTTTCACGTAGCGATCGATAAGGAAGTAGGTATATCTACTAAAGTTACATGCAGTGTTCAGACTCACGTCCCTTACGTAGAGGAACGATGTTCAGGCCATTCAACTGACAGTGCTATATTCCTCTATATTAAATATGTATAAGTTGTAATAAAAAATTAAAAGTACCAACGACCAACGAACTCCAACCTCCTTCATTAATAGACCGTGACTACTCGTCAAGACCAAATCGAAGTCCAAACACAACACATCTGCTGAAAGCTGTCAAGGACTTAGGCAATCTGCACTGCATGATGGATGCATTTATAGGTCAAGGTTATAATCATTTAAGACTCATTAGATTCAGATGTGCTAAATTAGGCATGCTTTCACTGACATCTTTACACCAATCTGGAAAAGTGAGTTTTATGATTATACTGATGTTCATTCCGTGTAGTTAATGTGTTTTTGATTCAGAATCATAAGACTTAAATAAAATTAACATCTCCAATTTACATAATAAATTAGCAGTACGCTACCCTTTTAATAAAACAAACCACACTCAAAAATAACAAAATATTGGCACTTTATTTTGTCTAGCCGTCGCCGCGCCGCGCCGGACTATCATAGCAACAATATACATATTTTAAAGGCGAACATATCTTATTTCATATTTAGTGTAATTCATACGACTAACTTACGCCGGCGGCAGCAGAGTGCAACGGATCAAAGAACGCGCACCGCGGAAGTGCGACGCCTTTTCGCCTGCAAACACTTCTGGGAAACGGTCCTATCACTTGCACTCGTGTGA
Source organism: Carystus phorcus (assembly GCA_018248895.1). Taxonomy (NCBI): domain Eukaryota; kingdom Metazoa; phylum Arthropoda; class Insecta; order Lepidoptera; family Hesperiidae; genus Carystus; species Carystus phorcus. The sequence continues at coordinate 5,848 of DWJN01003878.1, forward strand.
ACACCACGCACCACTACTAAGAAACAGCTTATGCCTTTTTACGCATTCAATATCAAATATGACATATTACATTAATAAGCATGTAAGGGACCGTGATGCGTATGTAATTATTATTTATACGTATATGTATAATAATTAATTGAATCCATTTTAATTAATAGTATACGAACAACTTGATGATAAGTGGTCATCGTCATACACCGAGGGCGACGAAGGCGACGTCGTCAGTAAAAGACTCTTCTATTAATTATTACTCATAGTAATCCTATAACTGGTTCTCTAGACCAAAAATACGTCATAAACATTTAGATAGATTTATTTCTTTTTTATGAAATGAAGGATTACATAGCCACATAAATAAACCAATAAACGACATTTACTACTATTTGCGTAATTTTGTTCGAACAAAAACAATGGGACTCGTTATAGATAAAGTAGCTGACACATGACTGATCCAATTTTGGTAATATTTATAGGTAAATATCGGTAAAATATAAATATTATACCAAAAAATTCTCTGCAATTTTTTGAAAAATGTCTTTATTAATATTTAGCAAACTTGTTCGACATGATTATAGCATTTTGCCTTTCGCTTTGAGTAAAAGAAGACGATATACCTATTTGATGACCAAACGTAAAATATGATAAGACTATAAAATTGATTGTTAATTAACGTAATTATTTTTATAAGGAAACACTGAATACAAAAATATTTCATTGCCATTTCGAGATATCGAAAACAGTTAATTACCTAGCTCGGTCAATCAACCAATTGATATAAAGACATTGTAGTTTGACAACAAACTCGTAATAAACTATAATGAAATATATAATTATACATAGAGTTTAAGTACAAAGATATAATATTTTTTTTATCATTGCTGTTACTAAAAATGCAAATAATCAATGATATTAATTCCTAATTATGTGTCGCATTAATATTCTCAAAGTTAAGAGATACAACTGAAATTATCGGTTCCGTTTCAAAACCATAACAAGATAGTATACATTTTACTGTTACAGTAAATGATAAAATATTTTGCGGCATCTCCATGGTTAAAAGTAAATTGTCTCCGAATTCACTTTCTACTCCCAATGGAGTGCTCATGCATTTTAATGGGAAGAAACAAAAAACTGGGCGGTTTGAAAGTCGTACGCTTTTGAAGCTCAAATCATGCATATTTATTAATGTGGCAATTACAGTAAAACAATGACTGATGAATTTTACAACTACGTATTGCGCAACTGAGCCATCAAAAGTAGGAACATTGATTTTATTACATACACGTATCGCAAAAATTTTAGGCATTTATACAGTCCTTCTACGGGGCGTAATTAACCAGCTAAGTAACGAAATGTTGCATATTTCTCAATATTTCTTTACGCAATCTCGTAGCATGTATATATCAGTATATTTATAGTTATTTTGTTAACCATGCACTTGAGGCGTATTCAGGCTTGAAAGGTAGGTCACATAAATACTAGAAATACTTAGCTAAATTTCGCAATGTGATTAGTAGATACATAAATATACCTACGTAGGCGTTTTGTAATGAATACGTCTCGTGCAAAAACTTAGCATTTTTGTCTTAAATCAACATTGCTATAAAAAATACTCTTATACAACTGCTAAATTGGTATAAAAAGAGTATAAATGTGTTATGGCTCCTAGATCTAGGTAGGTACATACTACATACTTCATGTTTAGAAATTAATTAATAATTAATTTATAATGTATTAATAGTTCATTTCAAAAGATAAATTATGTAGTTACCTAGTCCTAGGAGCCTTAATAAATTTATTCAGTGTGGATCGATATCACAAAAACAACGCACAAAAATAAAATCGAATAAAAAATTGCGAATAATTTATACCTACACTTAAAGCTTTAGGTGCACGAATATAAATAAATAATATTTGATATCGAACTCGTTGATATCATACTAAGAAATATAAGTTTTTTTAAGTTTTATTTTATAAATAAGAAACATACGATTCTACAATACCCATATCGGTACGTTTAAATAATTAGGTTTAATTAATATAATAAGGAACATCGGCAATGCTTGACAGACCATAAAAGTCGACTCATGGAGGTTTTTTTTTATACCTATTACTTATTCGCTTTCTTGTAATTCGTTACAAGATAGAAAATTACTCGAAAGAGGAAAATAAACATTTACTGATTTATAGGTAACTAAACTAATATTTAATGCCTCATGCGCCACTAAACATTCAATTACACTGGATATTACTGGAATGGCACCTAATATTGAAATATTAAAATAACAATCGGACGTATTGCGGCAACTTTAAATCAATTTTTCCACATTTCTAATATCTAAAAACTTTTCAAATAATTGTTAATATGTAACTTTTATATTATGATTTTATAATAAATAATAAATTCACATTAACATTAATATGTTTAAAACACCTCGAATCACCTTTAAATTATATTTAAGTAACCATAAATATGATAATGTATGCGAAGTAATAATACTTAGTTCATTAACTGCTTTCCGGCGACCCACGCGAACTCCAAGTTTAAAAGCTTAATTGCCGCAATTTTGGGTTCAAATGATGGTTCTACGAGTAGAACATTGTTGTGAAAATTAAATGAAGGTGCTAAAACTAAAAGGCCGTACCAACGTACTGGCGGGCAGTAAGGATTACATATTTAATGGTGGGTATATTGGCGCCATCGATAATAAATTTTCGCAATAGTAGCGCGGGCCCGACATAGCGCCCGCTGCGCCGCTCCAGACAGGTTATTTGTGCCAAGTCGTTAGGCTTAAAATAATTTACATAACAATTCATATCTACATAATTATTTTGGTCTTAGGCATATTTAAACAAATATATCGGTCACAACTCCGCACGTAATGTTTTTGCTCTACATACTTTTAGAAGTTACTGGTATTATCTCACACATATCATCTTCCTTTTGATGATTCAGAATATTTAATATTAATAATTATTATAATTATATACCAAGACGACTTGATAAATATGTGCATAATTTGATTCAGTCAATTGTTTTACGCAGCACAATCACGAGTAGGTATTTACATATATGTATAAGCGGACTGGAGATAAGCTTCGCAATTTTGTTTTACTTCCGCAAACATCTCAGTTAGTTCTGTAGTTTCTAAGCATAATAAATGAGGAATACTATAAGTTCCGAAGTATTATAAATAGAGTAATTAATTGAATAATTTTGATGTATTATAAATTCGGTATTATATATGACATATAGAACTTACCTATACTAAACTGGTGAATTAACTTAGGCCATAAAATGCGGCATAATTTGATGTGTCGGCAATGACTGTTATGGCAACGTTCTAAAACGCTCTGCGTAATTATTTCGGTAATCGTATTTGATGTCGGCTCGAGAATTATACTTGTTAAATGCCACCATATAAAATATCAACTCAAAGACGTTATACGAGCCTTTACATTTCAAGTTCAAAATACTCATAAAAAATAATAAAATGAAGTATTTGCGTTTTGTTTCACAGGTCCTGCTGCAACAACGGCTAGCTATTGGCTTGAGAGTTATTATGTACACAATTAACCAGTGTAGACATAACATATATTACGTAAATTGTTGAATGACATATACATAGATTACCCATATAGGTCCATATGTTGGCATATTGAAGTACATCAGTACAAAATGTTTTAAACGATTAATATTTTCTTACCATCATGGCCTTAGTGACAAAATTGGTATTATGGTACTATAGTTCAACCAATTATACAAGAGATTGATGTTTTTAGAAAACCATTGTTAAAAATTAATTAAGGAAATTTTATGTAAAGAAATGAAATATCTGACTAACAATTATCTTTGGTTTAACTTTTGGACACAAAAATATATGAATGGCACCAACATACATCTCCAAAAGTAGATTTATAATTTTATATGTATATATATAATTAGTAAGTGATCCGGCAGACTTTGATCTGCAACGAATGATATACCATGTTATACTGTAACCGTCTTCTTATACTGAATGTTTATACAAAAGAGGGGCCTCATGCCATAGACCTGTCTATTGTTCAACAGGATGCAATCTATTTCAATTAGTCAAACCGTTTTGCTAAAAGTTTAAAATTTATAGTTTTTTGTTTATGTAAATTTACTCAGTCGGAGATCTCTAAAAACATTTAATAAGCTCCATCCTTACAGCAATTTAAGTATTTTTGTACATGCCATAAGATTTTCGAAGACATTTTCTTTTAAATTTGACTCTTAGTACTATTATGAAGATACATAATGTATGTTGGTGTCATTCGCGGGCGTAGTAAGGCACAAGATCTCGACTTGACAAAGCAATCCACGACTATATGTGTGAGTCAGTAAATATTTTTCACATACCTTTCTTTGTACCGTCGGTGAAAATCTTCCGACTCAAAAATCAAAAGCGTTTCATGGCATCACTTTACTGTATAACAAAAACATTCAGATCTCCACAAATAATCAACATTTATTTTAAACTATCAGAAGTTGATGAATTTAGCTCCATAACACAATTACATACAGGTCGACTTAATAAAAGAGTGCTAAAATAATGTTTAGTAGAACCACAATAAAACTACTTAAACTTCTCAAAATAAGATGCGTTCATTGGACGTCTGCCATGAACGTTAATTGTTTCTTAGAAATATCTGTTACACGTTAAGTGCTTGAGGAATGAGCGTTGAGAAGCTATCAATCGTCAACGTCGGCGTCTAGCGTCGCGAGTTCAGGAAGATAGGTAGCGCCGTGCGTGTCTTGACACTTATATCAATAGTGCATCCAGCATCGGATGTATCTGGGGCGGCCATATTTACTTCTACTAATTGCCGTAATGAGTGTTATCTGTGTGCTTAGCCGCCACTCGAACTGTTTACCTGTCGATCGACAGCTCACCTTACTCAAGGTTGTTGTCCACAATGATTACAAGCAAACTGGTTTTAAGATGTACAGACTACTTAGATATGGAATTGTCGGCTTACACCTTATTTCTTAACACCCATACTGATAGCCCTTGAAAATAGAATTGCATACATTATGAAATTATACATCAAGTTATATGGTGAAAGAATTGTAGAGCGTTTTGAATCGGACACAAAATTTGATTTAAAAACTTTTTTCGATCAATGTACATTCGTAAGGCTAAAGTAACTTTTAAGCGAAACAATGAAACTGCAATGTTATCTTCTCCTTTCTGTTCGGTTAATAAATTGTGCATTCCGAGTTTTCTGCCCTGTATCTAAAACCGGCTGTGGCATTACTTACTCGATAAATCTTGACCGTGCTAACTCGAAATCTACTTTTTATGGTCGTTGCCATAGTAGACAGATTCCTTGGCCGATATGCGTTTAAAACACAATTTATAGCTATCGACTAAAATATTTCAAAGTTCGACGATGGAATTAAAACCTCTTTATGTACAAGGCCGAATTTCAAGGTAATGCTGATATGGTTAACTGCTGTAAAACGACTAAATTCGCAAAGCAAATGATTATTTAATAATTGAAACACAATTAAGTAATATTGTGGATTAGGAAGCATCTACCAGTGTTATAGCCAATCAACTCAAAACGCGCAGTTTATTTGAAATGTTAATAAACTTCATTACTAACATGAGATATACCCAAATAAAAAGATAATCGTTGTAACACCTGAAAGAGTGGCATCAGTAATTGATAAATCAATTCAATCATTTTCTTTCGAAATACTTAGATATAAACGAATGCCGAAACCTTTTAAGTTACTAATGTTATCGGTGATTATTACCAATCAACAAAACACACGATGAGAAAGGGTATAAAATAAACTGAACTGGTGGCTTATGGCTGAATGTTGTTATCATTGATTCTCAATCATGTAATTTGAATAGTTTTTTTTAGTATCTATAAACGAACCTCACAATAAGTGATTATTATTCCACCTTTCTTTATATTAATTGGTTTGTTTTGTTACAGGCCGTCAGTAACATTCATAACCCCAGCTATGGTAGTAGAGCGGCACAGCGCGAGCGGGCGCACCCGAGACCGGCCGCAGGCGGCTGCCACGGCCTGCCACTACACAGGCTCGGTGCGGGGCCAACCCACCTCGAGGATTGCCATCTCGGCTTGTGATGGAATTGTAAGTCCATACATCATTTGGACCCTGTTAAGCAGAAAAGATCCAGTATCCACATATTATATGAAATCGAATTACATAATCTACTAATCAATAAGGTCGATTTACTCAAAATTACAAAAATGATGATGGATCTTTTCTGCTTAACAGGGTCCATTTATTATTGAGCCCCATTAAATGTGAACTTCATGTACGCATCTATTATATTGGCTGCACGGAATACAATCCAATACTGTGTTGATAGAATACCTTTCACAGTACACCAAACAAAACAAAATTTTGATAGATAGTTTTAAACTTATAGTTTAGTACTTGAACCAGATAAATCACAAAGATTTCTTCTTAAATGTTCGTAAATTTATCAATTTTTACACGTCACTTCTAACACCGTAACTCTTAGTTACTTGAAATTTAAAACAAAAAAAATAAAAATTCTATTTAGATTAAAAGCCTTTTGTATAAAATTTGTTACTAATGAAGTATATTATCGTTAACGAATAGTACTGTATTGAACACACACTGCATATCCACAATTAGAAAGTTCTTAATTGTAAACACAAACGACATGTACATAGGTACTTTATTAGTATGTTATGGCGAGCCATTGAATTTAATTCCGTTGCCCGCAGTCAGGAATATTTTATGAACTACTGGACCCTAAATACAGATAGGATGTGTAACTCTGATAGTTTTTACAGCTTATTTAATATTTAGTCTAGTCCAGAAACTTCAAAACTTAATTAGTACCAGTAGTAAAATTGCCGTCAAATAAAATTATTATTTTATTTTAAGTAGGTATTTCGCAGGCGTCACGAACCAGTACCTAAACTCCGACTATTTTTATAATTATATTAAATAATCAGCTACGTGCATATTAATCAGCTTCCTTAATGACATAAAATCAATTAAAATGCTCGGTGTATTTATAATCATCGTGTATGATAGATGGACGTCGGGTGTTTGCAAGCAAACAAACAAGGCCGCTCTTGAACGAAGCCTTAACCTTATAAATGCAATAAAAGGTGTTACTTCACGCTTAGAACAACTTA
>DWJN01003879.1:0-13035 GCA_018248895.1 Carystus phorcus
CACCAAACACTACCACTACACGGGCCGTATTCTGTCGCCACTTCCGACACCCTGGTTTGCCGATACGGGATTCGGTCGATATTCTAGTCCGCCCCAATATGGCCAATATTAAAATTTAAGAGAACAAAGTGCAGAAAACTAAATATTACATAAATATGGGCTACAAAATTCCTAAATAAATAGAAAGAAAACGCAACATTTAATGGTGTCAATGTGGAAATACCTACTAACCCTTGAAAAAATTACGTTCGAAACTTGGTGGTCGCTAGTATTTCGTAGATACAGACTCTTCAGAACTTCTATTAAGTAATAAGATTAATAACGCCCCGTTCGAATACGCTTGTAAACTCTTAATTATTTTTGCTTAATCGTCCGTCCGGAGTGAACGAACGTAAACCATAAGTGTTATTTATCTACAATTACTCCGAGAGAGCGTGAATGGTTTCATGCGAGGGCTAACTAAACTTTTGCGAATGCGATATAATAGACAAATGTTTTTATTTCAGGGTGTAATGATGGGGGCTGGAACACGTGCACGCTGTTACGTCCCCTTACCGCTGCGCCCGCGACCGTCGCGATATCGCCAGATAGGGTTGACCTGTCGATTAATAGGTATGTTGCAACTTACTATTCCTATTGATAACCTATAAGGTCATTTATAACTATACATCTCCGTCGTCGTTTCAAGGAGGTGCATTGACCCGATTATTGCATCAATGTAAGACTGTCATTTGTAAATTATATGATAATGTATGATAAGGCATAAAGATTTTTCTCTAAATACTAGACGAGATTCAAATCTAAATCATCAACAGTTTTTATAAAATATTGTAAATCAATATCCTATTCAATAATATTAAAAACGAAGATTTAAAATTTTATTACTCAATGACAAAACAGGATTTGAATAAAATTTAGCACACAGTTTGGTAACTGATTAAAAGTAATAGAAATTTATGTAGAATGCCTAAACGTTTCAGTCTTAACTAGATCCCAAGTTCCTTGCAACTATCAAGAATACTGACAAGTTCGTTGACTTTGATACAATACCTACCTAAAAACAGAGATGTGAAAATACATATTATTTTATACCAACAAAGAAAATATAGAAAAAAATCTCGTATTTTACCGTTCAGATTCACCTAACCACGCAGCATTCGAGTGTAAATCGTGTAGTGAGGTAGTGCTCATAGATATCAAACACTTACAAAAAGTAATTTTAACGATAACATGTCTAATTTTATCGATTTAATTTATTGAATAATGTTGCGATACTCCTTGTCGATATTACAAAATTATGCAAGTAGCAAGTACTTCCATTAATAACAGTTTAGACCTATAATGACGTATCACTACAAATGTAATGAGTATATCCGGCGATTACACCGTTTGTGGTAGAGGGGTTCACCGCGATATATGAATTTATTGAGTCGGGCGCCATCATCATTAAACATAGGTAGGTAGTTATCACATCTGTCACAAACGCTGTAATATTCCGTTTTCAACAGAAACAAACAAAATTATAATTTAAAATTATAAATTATACTCAAATATTATTTGCTGCACGTTTATTGATTGAATTTACCAGTCTACATTTGACCACGGTAATTTTTACCGGCGTATTTAGATAGTGCACCCAATTCCTCTTCAATTCTAAGTATTTGGTTGTATTTGCCAACTCGCTCACATCGGGCTGGAGCACCGCATTTGAGTTGACCTGCAGAAAGGCCTACCACAAGATCGGCTAGAAACAGGTCATCGGTATCTCCCCACCTGTCGCTAACAACGATACCAAATCCATTAGATTTTAGCAGTTTGTAAGCTTCGATCACTTCAGTCAAAGTACCGGCCTGATTTAATCGCAATCCTATTGTATTTCCCGCCTTCTTTTCGATTGCTAATCCTACTCTCCTTAAATTGGTTTGAGTTAGATCGTTGCCAAACAATTGGTTTTGTGTACGGCCCGTTAGTGTAGACCAAGCTGCCCAGTCATCAAATTCAAATGCATCCTCTACGGAACATACTGGAAACTCTTTCATGTTATCAAGATAAACTTCTGCTAGCTTGTCAGATGACATATATTCTTGCGGATTTGAATTAGGATTTTTGAACTCTAGATCATACGCTCCGTCTTTAAACATGTCTGTGGCAGAAGCGTTAATTGCAATTTCAGCTTTTCCCATATAACCAGACTGTTTAATAGCATCTGTTAAAAATATCAGAGCATCTCTGTGACTCTCCAAGGGAATAGCAAAGCCTCCAGAATCACTGACATAGGTAGACTCGACGTTATATTTTACTTTTATAACATTTTTTACGTAACGGTAAATATCAGTCCCAATACGCATAGCTTCCGCAAAGGACGACGCGCCTGTTGGCATTATAATATATTCTTGAAAAGGCAAACCATTGGAAGCGAGGATACCACCTGTGAGAACTGTGAAATGTGGTACTGGGAGAATAATAGTAGTAACTCCAGCCATATCAGATATGTGTCTATACAGTGGCACACCTTTTTTCGCAGCTCCAGCTTTGGCTATTACTAAGGAAACACACAGTATAGCGTTTGCACCAAGCCTGGATCTATTTTCGGTACCATCTAAAGCAATCATAAATTGATCGACTTCCTTCTGCATAGTCACTTCGAGATTTTGTTTAATAAGTTCAGGACCGATGATAGTGTTGATATTCTTAACAGCCATCATTACTCCCATACCTAAGTACTCATTCGGTTTATTGTCTCGTAACTGCACAGCTTCCGCTATTTTCTTGGTGTCAGTGGAGGGGACTCCGACTCTAAAAAGGCCAAGTTCAGTAACCATGTCCACCTCTACAGTTGGCACGCCAGTGGCGTCAAATATTTGACGAGCGAGTAAAATTTTTATCGGCATAATTATATGTATTTATAATATATGTTAAATATATTTAATACAAATTAGTAAGGAATAAAAAATAAATTCAAGAAATATAGGTTTATGACATAAACTTTAAGTATAAAAAGAATGACACAAGTCAACGATTTCTTATTATTTACATGTATACATTTTAAAGCCAGTATTACGGATGAGACTTCAATATAGACTTTTTTCTGCGTTTAAAATGTTTAAGTGAATCCGAAATTGGTTTAGATTCAAAATTCGATCATATATATTTTTTTTATTATTATCTATGTTTGTTCTCCGTATAGGTAGGTACTCGTATAAGAAGACGATTAGAGTATACTCCTAATAAAGGTATATTATTTTTCAGAACAACATCTGCCGAATCCCATCATAGTATACTTATTATCTTTTGACTATAAATATCGTAGTGTTATATTGATAATAACTACTTTAGCGATATCTATCAATGGCTATAAGTTGAATACTGAAAATATCTACCTGAATATTAAGTCTGCCTTAAAAATTACTATTATAAAAATATATAATGTAATATATAGATGGTACCTATGTATATAGTGTGTATCATAAAAAAAGTTGAATAATCAATTATATTAAACTACATTAATGCAAAGCAATGAGTAACATTTTTATTTATTTTAAATCGCGCTTAGTTTTGAAGAGTTCTAGCAGGAAAGCCGCACACGTGCGCAGTAATCTCTATGTAAATCCTACATTACATTTCGATAACGTGTTTTTATTAATTGAAAAAGAGATTATGTGGCACCCACTCGACGGGAACCGCGGCCGCGGGCGTCCGGCGTAGCGCCTCCCTCCTCTTTATTGTTCTAATAATATTTGTTATTGCACATAATAATTATGTATGTCGCATCCAGTTTTTATCAAAATGAGTTAATCTTGCTGATAATTTCTTGATATTGCGCACATGGTTTAAGTTGGCCTAGATATGTTTTTAGGTGTTCCGTCTACTATAAAACATGATATTGCATTGAGCATTAAGCTCGCCATTTGTACCGTGATATTTTATTGTGGTCAATAAAGGTTAAAAAAAAAAAATATTACATTATTTTTATTTAATGCTATTCCATATTTGATTATTTAATAAGTAATTAATAATAATATCAACATTACTTCTTAGCTCGGCGGCTCGCGTTCATCCTGAGTTATCGACAACTGTGGACGTAGTTGGTACCTGGACGTGCGATCGCTAGTGGCAAAATAAATCTTGGGCGTTTCCGTGTTTCGTAGGGCACGTTAAGCCGTCGGTCTCGTTTGTTACTGTAGATAAAAATCATCAAAGTATGTCAGAGGCCTTCGGTTGGCTTACAAACTTCCCACACAGGAATTGGCCACTAACCCCTGAAGTAACCCGTTCTGGAGAAGCGTGGCGGAATATAGTCTAGCTCCGCCCGTGCCCTGCACTGAGTTATTAATGGGTTGAAGCCACTTATATTACCTAATCTTCATCCTGAAGGGTATTCATAAATTTATGACAATATATTTCCATCATTAGTTTCCACTTCCTTGTCGAGGTTTATGAATATTGAAACCGCATTTCGCATCGAAATCGGTCTTGTATATGTCACCTTTTTTCGTCGTTTTTTGTCTTTCGCCATTCGAACATTTCCAACGGCAATCATTTTTCATATAGCAAATTACGTAATTTGTATACCTAAATCTCCCTCTAAATTTATGATAATTATATGACGATGAAATACTAACTGTTTCTATAGTGGTAAATAAAATTCAATATTGTGTATCTATGAATAAACACTAATTGTACTCTTCTTTAACATTTCGGTACTTCATTCTTTGTTATTAGGGAGCACTTAAAGGGTGCCGAGGGTTTAATTGTGTTTTAATGCACTGTGCCTCACTGTTTATAGAGGGCAAATCCACAATTTGTTTCGGGGATAAATTCGCGACGGGCGACGTTTTGTACCCTTGTTTACGCTTTGCTTCCATATTGGTACAAGTGCACTGTAGATAATATTATATGAAACCCAAGCGCAGAGTATATACATATACCTACACCAGATATATTGGCAAAGGAATTAATGTATTCTTAAACAAATAAGAATGGTCAGTTACTAATGACGATAAAGTTTCTAGACTTTAGAAAAAAAATCTTAAAAAAACTGCTCGTGTCTGTTTACAATAAGTAGGTACCTATAAGCTGTCGGGATGGATTAAATAGCAGTTTCAACGAGTCTGGTTTGACTAAGTCAGAAATGATATTGAAGAGGATCACCTACTTCAAAAACTTGAAAAAGGGTATGTAAGTATGATTTACATAAGAAAATTAATAATTCAATAAAATTTTACACACAAACTTTGAATCACTCCATCTATTAGTAAAAATCATATGAAAACCGTAATTTTTGAGATGGACAAGACAGGCGCGGCGGAGACTATACTTTATAATGTTTATAGTTAAATAATAAACTACGTTTAGCAGAAGTCGGATTAGAAACTGGAATTTCTTATCTTAAATATAAAGCAATTCAAGTTTAAATTTAGTAATTAGAATATACAAAAAACCAATGCAAAACAACACGTAGGTACATACTTACATGCTGTTACTGAGTCTACAATAATGCCATCTTTATGCTTCATCATATCGCTTATTTGATTGAAACGTATTTTACCACGAACGTGCGATATTATTCTGCGATTAAAAGAAGTCTATGGCGCTCTGCAATCCTTTACGTATCTCCATACTAATGTGTTGATGTGAAAGAAGGACAAACAAATACACTTTCGCATTTATAACATTAAGCATTATAATATAAAGAATGGAAGATAATTTAAAAGTATTTCAATCACAGTGAAATTATTAGAATTTCTTACTCCGTATAATCACTGACTGAGTTCACATTTTACAGCTATTGCTTACTAATAAAAAAAATTGCAAGTATTAGTGCAATGTGTACGAACTGAACTATAATGTGAATCATTATGAGTAATTACTTCGGTGTTTAGTAGAGGGCAAACGGGAGCTGTGGGGAGTGATAAAATTGAAACAATTGTTCGGACACGTCGGCACGATGTCCCACGGGAGATTCGGAAGCGTCACGCGATGCCACCACCGTGAGAACAACGATCCGAGCACACCTGGACCACTTACCTACTAATATACTGTGCAACACCATTTATATTACTAGTAAACATATATAAAGTACGTGTCACGGTGTTTGTCCGCTATGGACTCCAAACTACTTAACCGATTTTAATCAAATTTAGTACAACGTGTCCAGTTTGATCTAACATAAAAGATAGGATAGGTTAGGTACATCTCAATTTATAGTCGCAAAATTATTTTATTGCAAATTATTTGTTTAATATCTTACAAAGAATTAGTTCCATAGGATTGTAACAGATGGCGGAGTAGGTCTGCTATATTTAATATTTAAACCTTAATCACAGCAACGGGGTCTGTTAGGTTATATTGTTGCAGAACAACGTCTGCTGGGTCAACTAGTATAAATATAAAACACATTATCAAATGGAACGGCCGAAAACAATACACTTCATATTTTCGGAATATTACTGTGAATATAGGAAGCGAGGTTTCTCTTTTTTTGTTCAAAACGAAAAAGCATTAGGATAGGTACTTAAGTACTTTTATAATTTATTTATTGTAATTTGATCTTGAGGGATGTCCGTTAATTGGACTACAAGAAACCGTTTGGGTTTCTCATACCTAACAACGATTAAAAGTAACCTTACCAAGTCAATTATGCAAGCTTTGATTATTTTACAAATTGCATCAAAAAATCGTCTCACACCGAAAAAAGTGGTCACTTCAGAAATGTAGTTGGTTGCTGCACTTCTGTGTATTTGTGGCTTACTTACGGGTGATCACTTTTTATTTTTGACGGTATAATTTGTTCTATAAGAAACAATACAAAAATCTCTATAACTATTTATTACTTCCAGTAAACCGCGCGAATATCACTAGTAAGTAATACTTGAGAAGGTATAAAGGCAACGTTTAAATTTTTTTTACATTTGATGTTAATGCGTTCCAATTTTAACCATTTATCGATCATATTGAAAGGTGCATAAAATATACAAACAATATGTAGGGGTCGCGCACCCTGCCACCGCCTGACCATAACAAGTGAATCATCAATGTTATGAAATTCAAACCTAACATTTAGATCTTACAAAAAGTCATAAATATTGATATTGTGTGCGTTTTTGCTTGAAAAACGCAAGAATACGAATATTTTCGTTCCCCGTTCATTTTCTTAGTGTCCTAAACGCTAACAACGCTAATTGAACTACTTGCATAGTAATTTTGACGTGTACCAATCGCCTAAACGGACGTCTGACGTCTGACACATATTTTAATTCAGTGTCACGACAATGACAGACAAATTACACAATACACACTTTTGTTCGCACACACCACGAGGTACGAATTAGAAAGAATACAGACATCAAATGTTCTTTGATGCTTTATTTCCCTTAGTAGTGTTTATATTCCATTTCTTTTTCGTATATTAGTTAGTATATAACTACAAAAATGAATGCTAGTGTGTGGTAAAGCAGTAAACTAGTAAGTAGTGTAGGTAAAAATTTTTGAGCGTAGATCGTCAAGCCTTGTTGGAGGACCTGGGGCGGCATTAAATATTCCGAACCTTGACTTAGCTGCTAACCTCTCCACCTATCCGCGTTAAGGGCAAAGCGGAGGAATGCTATCGGCCTCCTCAAGTGATGAGGAGAAACCCTGCCCTGCAGTGCCGTGGGCATTGATGGGTTTAAGACATACTTAGATAACAGAAGATACGTGTGGTACTTTGAATAGGACTTAGAAAATTCTTTGAAATCTTACTTGTTACATAATAGTTAATTGATGAATCCTGGGAACATATCCTGTATAATTATATTTAAAAGGGGTAATTTTGTATCCGCAAATGTTTAAATGGAAGGTAGGTACTTACTTTCGTTGAATTATTTAATTAGCATACAATGCTACAAAAGTGTAAACATAAACATTACTAAGGTAGAGTTACCAAATATTGTCACCCTCTCAAGATAACCTACAGTAAAAACCGATTTATAATTTTTAAAATTTTGTAAGAAGACTAATTTATAAAGGTATTGACACAAAAAAATTCAATTGTAGTGCAATAATGGTCAGCGAAGAATACGAAAATGTTTGATGCTATTTTGACAATATGTGTTACTTGTCAGTTACGTTTCAAACGAGAGTTACGCGCGCTTATAATTTTAGGGTATTTTAATTATACGTTTCAATTTTAATTCATCAATTCCTTTTGTTTTGATATATATAATCCACCTTATTATTTTACAACACTTTTATGCTACAATAGATTTAATATGGCCCAAATCTCAAATTTTTGGCTAACCGCAGTATTAACTAATTTGATATCTAAGTTTATGTGGAATAGTTTCAAATTCACATATTTTCGTAATTTTTAACATGTACAACGATATAACCCGATTTTAGATCCCTTATACCTTTAGGCCCATAAATGCATTATTATATAATATATTAATAATAATTATACCTCTGATGATGACCTTCTTTTGTTCTTCCTTATTTTGCAAGTTGCTCATGCCAGTCAAAAGAGGCTCCGATGAAGACCCCTTGTCAGCGCGGACCTTTTGAAAGAAATTAACTCACATAAGCATGCGTAAAATTGAAAAACTGTTTTACTTTTATCCACAGTTTAGAATATAAATAGACTTAAACTATTAAGTAATAGCTACAACAGACTCCAATACCAAGCCGGCAGATCAGGGTACTAGCCGACAGATGCAGGCTCGCTTGATGGTAGTACTATACTATGTACAATACTAATATATGGATTATACTATGTACAATACTAATATAAGGATTATACTATGTACAATACTGGTCCATTAATGCGTATAAAGCAGTATCCCGAACAAGTACCTTCGGGCGCCACTTAGGTATAGATTTATCCCAGTCAAAGAGTCTCTACTGGTCAGAACGCTGAACCTTACAGGCTTGATGATTTCCTACCCTGACATTGAGATCTTCTGTGCACCGACTGCTGCATTTCGCAGGACGGCAGGCGAATAAATTGGTAGCTTGACAAAGGTCTTTACGGACATGTATACTATTAATAAATCTTTATATAAGCTTTTGTTATTTTAGAAAATTACTAAATAAAATATTATGCAAATTACCAGTTCTCCTAGAAAGCTGATGTATCCGATAGCGAGTTTTAGAGTGTCGACTTTTGACAGTCGTTTTTCGTAGGGCAATGTGGGTATGTGAGCTCGGAGTCCCTCGAAGGCATCATTAATGGATTGCATGCGTCGCCTCTCGCGGAGATTCGCAGCCTGACGCTGTTGAATTTGCTGCTGCGGACACCGTGATCGCCTTTTGTGCAGCCGACGGCAATCAGACCTACGAGAAAAACTCTCATTACTCAACAAATTGATCCATTTTTAATTTGAATTCTATTGTTTTTATGTAAAATAAACTTAAAAGCTATGTTTAAAAGACATAACATTGATTGTTTTAGTATATGGAGTCATGGCTTGTTCTGTAGTGTCTTTATAAACAAGACACTAGAATCCTGGTAAGTAAAATTTTTATAATAAGTACTAATAAATTTACTTTGTTCGTAAGTCAATTAAAATGTGTGAAATTTTCTCTCTTTGGTAATGGTTTAACTTGTAACTCTTTTACTTTTTTTTTTACAATTTAATTTGCAGAGTTAAAGCATAGTAATTAATATTCTTTCTGCATTAACTTCATACATGACAGGTTTTAAATTTTTCAAAAAATAAAAGGTTGCACCGGAATTTTGAAATACGATTAGGGAAATAAAAAGGCCTTGGTACTTTACATGCAGGTATACATACGTTAATTATCCTCATAAGATCTTAAAAATAATTTAGATTCTTAAAATCCACCGTGACTATTATTTTTTTTTGTTACTGTTATGTTATTGTAATAGAATAAATTATAAAGAAAAATTATAAATCGCAGTGCTGTTTTTTTAAACAAAGTCAAATCATTTCTAGAAATTTAATTATTATCCCTTTAACGAATTAAGCAAAAATAAAATTATCTAGATCTATACATACGCAACAGCTGAATGCAGGTATAGTTTTACATGGAATGACCCAAAAAAATTATGCAAAAGCAGCCAATTATTTATGATATTGAAATGCTAATGGAAAACTTTTTTTTTTAAGTCTTGCATGCAGTTGAAATTACAGATACTTCGCAAGAGCAAACACAATTTTCTTAGTTGCATTAGTTCGTATTTTTGTAAATACAATTTAATTCACAGTTTTATTGGTATTTGATCATGTTGTAATTGCAATATATTGGCTCTAATGTTTATCTAAGGTTATATATATAAGTAACTAGTAGACCTGGCGAACTTCGTATCACCTTGAAAGATTTGTCCCGTTTTTGTAAAATTTCTCATCAATGCTCAGCTTATATTAGTTGTAGCGTTATGTTATATAGCCTATAGCCTTCCTCGGTAACTGTACTATGCAACACAAAAAGACTTTTCTATTTCGAACCAGTAGTTCTTGAGATTAGCGCGTTCAAACTATCAAACACTTCAGCTTTATATTATTAGTATAGATGTACCTTTTTGGAGGTGTAGATTGATTTTCTTGGTCGCTGGCGTAGAGACTGCCGTCGGACATCGAAGAATCGTCGTATAGGAACATATCGCTCTTCGTCGAGTTTGGGGAACCAGCTACGCCTATGGGCACCATTCCATGTACTTCCAAAGGCTGGTAGCGTTGACAATTCAAATTGTCCATATTAAACATTCTCCAAAGTAACTTTCACTTTCCAGTACATTTCACAGTTTTCACTTCACATGTTATTACGTAACATAAAAAATGTAGTTTTTTCAACAGAGAGGACGACTGCCGTAAGTAATATGGACTTACTGAGTGGTCGAACGTTAAGGGTTGATACGGGGGGCTGACGCTAGCGGCACCGCCGGGCGACTCCGCCCATTAACAAGTTCCCCGCCCACGTGACACTTTTCTCGTCCTTCATCCAACTGTGAGAATGAAACGAAAAACCAGATTTAACATGTTCATGTGTAGCTCTAATTATTCAGTCTGTGTTTCCTATCGTAAAAATAGGTATGTTTATTACTTTAGCAACAAGATTTCTTTTTGTGAAATGCCTGATGTAAAAGCACCTTTTCGAAACGGTGGTAGAATAAAAAAATGACGTGCATAAGTGTATTGAAATAATATCTGCATGAATAAATGATTTTGAATTTGAATTTGAAAGACTTTTACGGTGTGTATTTAATTATATTTATACGTATTTTGTCTAGAATGGTGCATAAAGGTCTGGTAATAACTAAATAGGAAGTTGATAAGTGAGCACAAAATTTACGAATCTGATATCGCCAATGGAACTAGTGGAAATTGTAACAAAATAATAAGTACAAATTAAATGCTTTCACGACCCCGTAGCTTCGTTATTGTGACTGTCAAGTGTGATATCTCAGGTTTGACTAATTTATGTAACTGAAAAATGTTGGATCATGGGTGTTTGTGATGTTATATTTGTGTGTTGGTATTTATGACACACATCCATGACACGAAGAAGTGTTTATTAGTTATAATTTTATTATATTGTCTTTATGACAACATTTAATAAAATAGGTTTAAAAGATAGTGAACCATGGTAGAATGAAGAGAAGAAGAAAAATTAAAAAAAAAGAGATCAAAGTAGATAAAACAGAATTATTCTATTTAGACTAAGATAGTTTGATAATATTTGATTTTTAATCTATTTCATACAAAATTACTTAAATGAAAAATATGTATTTTTAGAGGACGCAATTTTATTTTTGATCCACATGTGGCAGTCAATAGAAGCTTAACCACAAAATTGTGGGGTCGCCACCCTTGTCCCCCGGCCACCATCTTGGAAAAAGGGATGAAAACACTTTTTTCGCGATATTTTGGAAACTATTCGTTTTACAAAAAATTTGTAAAATCATAATTTGTAGTAAGTTGTATTGCCTACAAATGTGTTTATATAACTTTTTATCCTAAATTAAAAATTAAAGTAGTTATAAGCAAAAAAGTGAGATTTTTTTACTATTGCATAAAGTGATTTGGGATCGGAATTCGTCAATTATTATTTTAGAATTATTTTTATAACCGTAAAAATGGTTATAGTTGGTTAACCTTAAAAGTTAGACATACTGTCGAGAACTTTTACTTAGAACTTCTAGTGGGGAACAATTTTGGAACAGGTATATCATACAACTCAAAATTTTGTCGTTTCCGCAATGTTTTGTATTGCTGTTCCTCTCCTTTTCTTCTTAGTGTGATGTTATATAGCCTATAGCTTTCCTCCAATTGGACTTTAAATTACACTAATAGAATTTTTCAAATCGGTCCAGTAGTTCCTGAGATAATCGCGTTCAAATAAATAAATCAAAGAAACAAACTCTTCAGCTTTATATATATTAGTATCTTTAGATTTTCTAAGATTAAGTACTCACCTAAACCATTTTATTGATTTACCTAAGTATATTGTTTCAATTCTTGGAAAACGAATGCTTAAATTCTGAGTATTCTGATTATCCTGTTCTATTTTCTAAGTTGGGAAACTTATGTTTAGTGATTTTCGCACATGATTAAAGTGGCCATACATCCCGTTCCTTACATAACGATCTGGGACGAAAAATAGTCCCGTTTTGAGAAACCGAGCAAAAAATTATAAATATCGGAGTGTTTGCTTGTTTTTTTTATTTTTCGTAATTTCTTATAATAAAAATCATTTTAATTAATGTGAATGCTATTTGTATCGTCTTAAATGTTCCAAATAATCATCATCATCATCGCATTGTTCATTTATGCAACGCTTCACATCTCTGGTGGAAACATTCACATTGTTTCACACTACGCACCCTAAGGGGGTTTAAACCGCCCGAAGGCCTTCGACATGGCTTGACGACTGCTATGTTCATAGCAATCGGGACCGACGGCTTAACGTGCCCTCCGAAGCACGGAAACGATCAACAAATTTTTGACACGAGCGGTCACCCATCCAAGTACCGACCGCGCCCGCAGTTGCTTAACCCTGTCGATCGCATAGGATCGACGCGAGCCGCCGGGCTATGAG
>DWJN01003880.1:0-13035 GCA_018248895.1 Carystus phorcus
AATTAATTTGACCGAGTTTCCTATTAATATGCCTGTTAGTTCAACGAGATTTTGATAAGCCTTTCAAAAACCGGGGGCAAGCTTTCGAAGTTTTCTAACAGAGATAAAGCAATGTAGTGATAATTTCAATTATAAGTACAGATTGCTGGTTTTTTCAAATGCAAAACATCTTGCACAACAAGAATTCACCTGTATTAACCTATAATGTTATTGGGCAATGATTTGATAAGCCATTTGATTAAGGCCATTAATTGTGATAACAGACCTTTTATTGTGGTCCAATTGATACTTTATAAACATGGCAATACACCATTTATTTGTTGAAAACAAAAAAGGTGGTTAAATTTTTTTAATTATAAGTTAAAGTTTAACTACAATATTTTTTTTTGTTTCTAAATTGAATTCAGACTTGGACATTATAAATTTGCAATTTACTTTATTATAAGTAAAACTTAATCTAACCTTATACTTGACGGGTATAAACAAATAGTACTGCTGAAGTTTCTCCACAGTTTGGTACTTAGTGGATACCTCCACTTTGACCGGATCCTGTAAGGATGCTCTCTGCAACTTCTGCACCTTCTTGGTCATTGTGGCTGAGAATAGGTATGTGCGACGCTCACGGGGAATTACACGAAGAATTTTATCCACTTCTACTTCGAAATCCATATTGAGTATACGATCTGCTTCATCCATAACCTAAATAAAAATGGAGTAAAATTGTATGATCAAGTATAATGTCTCAGGGCACACACACTAACTTAAACTTTGCACTGAAAGCTCACACTCAAAACCAATGACGGATGGTACATAACCACCTACATTTTCTTTGCCTAGACATAAGATACATATATAATTTTAAATTATTAATAGAAATATTTGTATGGGCTGTTGCAGCTATTGTTTTCTGAAATAAACATCTTTCATTATGTACCTTCTACCAATTTTTTTTCCATATCTTCCATGGATAGAGATGGTTATAGAATCTGTCGAATCTGTATAGAATCTGTAATAGTACAGATTTATTTACTTACCAGATATTTTAAAGCCTTCAAATTAAATCCCTTGGTATTCTCTAGATGATCCACCAAGCGACCAGGAGTGGCGATGATGATGTGAGGCTTCTTCGAGAGCATCAATGCCTGTGCTACCATGTCCATACCTCCCACTATAACTGCACATTTTACACCGATACTGGCTCCTAAAAAATGATTAAGCTCAATAGCAATGTGTCATCAGTGTCCAAAGTATTTTGAGGAGAGCCTATACATCCAATTCTGTAGTTTATATAAAAAACGCTTTTACAGCTTTATGACAACAGTTATTTTATATTTTGTAAGGTTATACTACAAGTTGACATGACAGCAAAGACTAACTCTATTATTTTATACCCATATACTGATTTATAAATAATTTTATAATAACATTTCTAAAATCAAATGATATCAATACACAATACATTGCATTACATCTTTATTCAATAGATTAATTTATAGATTTTAGGTTGCCGCCAATGTAATGTATATTTTCACTCTCTGAATAATAGCTTATCTAACTAAATGTTTGTCTATATAAATTAATAATAAATATGAAGTTTTTACAGTTTTCAGGTTAAGTTTTCATGTTTATTATTCTAATGACCATACCAAGTGCCTCAAATTGTTCCGATATCTGAAATGCCAATTCTCTTGTGGGAGTCAAAACAAGAGCAAAGTATCTCTGCGGATTCTCCAGTAATGCTTGCAATATTGGCAGTGCAAATGCACCAGTCTTCCCAGATCCCGTCTCTGCCAGACCAATAATATCTTTTCCTTGCAATGCCACTGGAATGGATTCTTTTTGAATTTTCGATGGATTTTTCCATTTTAACTCTGCACATGCTTCACACAGCACATCCACTACACCCTGCAAATATTTATTAAGAACTCATTTTTGCTTTTTTATCTATAATCCGCAGTTATTTATAGAGTAAAAAGAATATTGGAATTTTTAGTACAAGGTAAGGAAATTCTTTAATTAAAATTTTATAAACAATAACATTCAGCATAACCTAACTTTCTAAGTGATAATACCAAACAAACGAAATACCGAATTTAATTTATTGTTAATTAACTCAAATTATAATACAATTTAATGTAGTGTATTAAAAATGTTATACGTATATTATAAATGATGCAGCAAAGGATAAAATAACTTAAATACCAAATCTTTAAAAGTTATCGTTTCCTCTTCTTGTTCCTGAGGGTCATCATTTTTAGTTTCTTTTTCTGACTGGTGACTTTCATTATCACTGCTATTATTCTCACTATCAGCGGTCATCTTTTAAATTTAATTTTTACAATTTCATGCCTATAATAAATTGATCACACGCACAAATCACACGTGAATTCGTAAATACCTGTCAAATTCAAAAGATCGTGTATTTTATCTATGTACGTCGTATTCATTCAATGTTTTCTTAATTCATAAACAATTAAATATCATAGATTATATGTATGATACAGATTACAAATTATTGTTGATATAGACTAATAAAATTCATTTACTAAGAAGTTCAGCTCAATCACTGCCGGCAGACTTCAATACAGGTCACCATTGCCTACGTAGTTTCTGTACATAATCTCTGCAACACTTTTCTAGACGTTTTTATGTCTTCTTTCACCCGGGACTTCCATTACTACAGTCCATATTACATAGACGTAGTTGATATCGATTCTTCTTCGATGCTTATCTTGAAACCTACTGCTTTAAAACGTAATGTTATTGCTACATTGGTAGGTACATACTCTAATACTCTTTGATTTCAAGTCAATCTTAACTGCTAAGCAATTTATTTTTTTTGTCACGTTGACAAATTGTAAGTAGAAACTGTCAGTGTCAAAACTAATTTTAGGTTATTGTTTCGTGTATGTTTGTGATCGGCGTATACCTTTCCAATTAAAATTTATACACAGTTAAGTCTGAAAATTGTGTAGATAATGGCGAAACATCATCCAGATCTTATTTTTTGTCGGAAGCAGCCCGGCGTTGGTAAGATATCTGGAATGTCTTGTACTGTATAAATGTAAGGTAAATACACAAATAACGCTTCTTAATTCTGTTTGTTTTTCCAGCTATCGGTCGTTTATGTGAGAAATGTGATGGTAAATGTGTTATATGCGACTCGTACGTACGTCCGTGCACATTAGTGCGTATTTGCGACGAATGTAATTACGGTTCGTATCAGGGGCGATGTGTTATTTGCGGCGGTCCCGGCGTCTCCGATGCTTACTACTGCAAAGAATGTACTGTTCAGGAGAAGGACGTGAGTATTTCATAATACTTAAGTGTTGATACTTTAATATCTTATATTCAGATTCAGTTGTTATGTACGGCTTAAAAAGTGTCAGAGAGCTAGTTAAATAATGTTTCGTTGTCTATATTCTAGAAAACAATAAACACCTTATATTCTTGTTGTATGTCTGTTGTAAACCTTCTGATTTTTTACAAGCTGTTAATTCTTAGGATCTACTAGATGTAGGTACAACAATATCATAATTTATGCTGAACTTATTTTGTTTCAGAGAGATGGATGTCCAAAGATCGTTAACTTGGGTAGCTCAAAGACTGACTTGTTCTATGAGAGAAAGAAATATGGTTTCCGAAGACATTAGTACTAATGATTTAGGTAATCTTATAAGTGATGTTCAGTTTTGTGTGGTGTCTAAGTTGTGTGGAGTATGGTTAAGATATATAAATGATAAAAATAAATGAAATGCAATGTTATTTTAATTGTATGATGACCCTGCTATTATCCTAAGGGATTCCTACATTGTTTTCTACTACAGTAGATTATTTGTGAAGTCTCCAGGTAAATTTATAAGTGATTTTAAGTGAAATAATAAACAAACAATCACTTTGTCAACTTCAGTTGAATATCCTGAATTAATATTAAATACTCTGTTTTCTGTCATACACACTCCAAAACTGAGCAGATGTTACTCACATCTAAATGGGATCGCATGACAAGCATAAAAAAATGCAGTTGAATTGACAGACAAACCTTTTTTTTTTTGAAGTGGATTAAAAAATATATTCAATATTGAGAATAGTACAAACATTCAGGTGACATTGTTTTAAATAGATTATGTTGACTGAGAAAGTCAATATTCAACCAATATCATGTTAATTAAAAATGATATTTTGTACTTTTGTATGGTATGTTAAATGATAGAATATTTGATTTGTGTGTTGTGCCACATGACACACAACATCTTTCTTTTGTTAAACAAATTTCACTTGTAACAATCTGTCATTTTATTAACTTGCCAGTTTGTAATTTACATTGATTTCAAGCTGAGTGCAATTCATTTCTTTAAGTTATGCAATGATATCTTAGGGAATATATTTTCATTTCAAATGGAAAATATAGTTTCATAATTGTGGTAAATTAATGATAATCCTTTTTATTATTAGTATTTATTTCACTCATATATTTTATAATTGGAGTTAGTCTAAACAAACATGAAAGAATTCACTCAGGATAAATTACATTGAAGCTAAGGGTGTGTTTTTAAAAATATCATATTGCTGTTTGTGGGATGTGTCAGACTTAAGGAATATTTTACATTGAATGTAATTAATATTATTGTCAATTTAATATTATATTTCTATAAAATACAAATGTTTTTAATACCTAATGTTCTAGCAAGAAGCTTCTTATATCATATCAAAGATCAAACAATATAGAATCCATGCAACCGATTGGAGAAATCTTTATAAATATGATATTGTGAATAAAATGCACACCTCATCTCTGTTGATAACTTAAACTAATTCCATATTAACTAACATAATATGGGGACAGTAAGTTCCAACTTGGATATTATTTATGAATATCAATATAATAAACACATAGGATTTTCTATGTTCAACCTCAATCAATAGGTTTATAAAAATGTTAAGACAAAGTGATACCTTTACAGAAGTTTCTTTATGGTTTCAATTTGAATAAATTACAGCAATAAAAAATAATATTTGTACTAAAAATGGGTATTATTTATGCCATAATTTATAACTAATAAGTTAAGAATTGAATAAAAAATGCTCTTGTATGTAATAATAATTTTGCTATCCAGATAAATATTGTTTAACTGCCTCCACTGACAGTACTGTTTGCTGAGCTGTTCGGGTTTCTCCATATGTTGGCTTCACCCACTTCAGAGAAGGTGGAGCGTGCTGGAATGATAGGGGACCGCACGCACACACTGAAAGTTACAAATTAAATTATTAGACCTTAATTTAAGATAAGGAAATTTCACATCCTAACTTCATTGTTGATAACAATTTATTTTTGATTTAGTGAGTTAATTTATAAGAGTGCGGCTTTAGTATGTTATATATTACATACTTGTCATTTGTGTACAATTAATCAACATGTAGACATGTTCGAAACTTGACTATATTGATTGATGTACAAATCTAGAAATGGGGTTTAGTTATATGTGGTTGTAGATACATAGTAATTCCATTACGTTTATTGTATTATTTTGAATATTCTAGTAGTCAATTAATGTAATGGTCTACAGATTACCTTCCAATGTCGACAAACAATTGCAGTTACATGTCAAATCTATCTTATTTTGTTTTTATTATCTTAATGCTTTTAACTACTAGCTAAGGTATTTTATGAAATCCTATAACATTGCTATATTACACACGTGTTGCATTCAGTGATTCTGATGATGATTACCATTTTAGTATTATCTTCAGATAGATCCAATTTAGTTAACGATCGTTTATTTATAGACTATTTGATGTTCAAACATGTGCAGTGTGGTCACTCATGCATCGCTATTGACAAAGTGACAAACCTCATACGGCTGTAAGAGCTTCAGTTTAGTCCGAATATTGTCCTAGGAACATGATTAAAGTTTAATAAAATTTGTATTATTATAAAGAATAATTGTGCATTTTAGACAAGTGCTTTTTTCGATAATACTCGGCTAAAAAAACAGGAGGCCAATTAACTTCCATAGCACAGATGAAAGCATGCTAACTCGTTGTTTCTAATTTGGTAATGATTAAAAAACTGAGCAAATCAATTAACTCTTATAAACTAACTCTGTTTCTGTTCTTTAACCATCCCTACCAGGCTGATAGTGTAGATTTACAAAAATTAAAAAGTTTAATTATTCCACCGAAGCATTAAACAAAATTGGTTCAAGCCTACGAACTTTGAAGCCCTTTTGCATTATTGTAATTCCAAGGTGTAATCCAAATATGTACATTTCTACCTTTATTCGTCATAGACATACACGTATCGTAGATGCAGTTTCCTGACCAAAAACCTTGTTACTATCAATCATTACATTTCCAAGTAAGAAATTTAGAAGTGCCAAGAGCGGGCTAGATCTTCTAGAATTATCTTAACACTTAGAGAATGAGAGAATGAGAATGTACTTTGTATGAGGAGTAGATACTAACGTGTTAACATCCTCTAGTTTCTTGAGCAGTCTCTCGTTCTCCCGGCTCAGTATCTCCTGGTCTCGCAGCAGCTGGTCTCTGACCACGAACAACTCGCTGTTTTCTTGCCGGAGCGCGGAGTTCTCCTCCATGTGCAATTGGACCAGCTCCACCAACTCCGGCTGCGGCAGCTGGTATAGCTTGTTGGTTTCCATCGGTGAACTTACCCGGTTTCTGTGGTCTGAAAATTGTCTTGATTAAGCAGGTTCTAAAAGCTTGGGGTGTTAGGTAATTATTGTTCTATATGCACTCAGTAATAATTACTGTAAATTCAAGGTTTCAACATGATATCTGTTACCAAATAATAGGACGTATTTCGTATCGGCTGACAACATCAGATTAGTGATTGTGTTACGTCATGGAAAAAAATTAGGGCTAAAAGAGGGCGTACAGATACTCATTTTCCATGAAAACGATAGCGATGATGTTTGAGAAGTAAGATTAATGCGGAAGTTAGTGATGAAGCACTGGGTTGGATCCCAAAAAATTTGAATTTTGAGAAGTTATTTGCAACATAGATGCAAGTTTGTAAATCCAACACATTTGATATGTACACAGCAAATATATTACCCAAAATATACAATTCCCTAAGAAAACCATTATTGTGGTCCATCGAGCTTTCCTTAATCCGTTCCTTAAGCTTTACTGATAACGTAGGCGTTAAGAGGAGAGTGAATAGGCTTTTGCTAAGTTAATGCGTCCTCCATCTTAGACGTCCTCACCACTTGCCATCACGTGGGGTTGACGTCAAGCCTTAACTTATACAAAAAAAAAGAACTCTAAAGAATTGCAAGGTATTAATACCTAACTAGTGGTCATAATAATTTGCCATACGATATTCTTACTGTAAGCGTCGACGCTGTAATCCGTTTGCACGTGCAGCGCTGTCCTCAGGTGATGGTTCTCAGCTTGCAACGCATCCACCTCTCTCTTCAGACTTAGAATAAGAGCGTCCCTTGCGTCCTAAAGATATATCACAAAGATTTAACACTTGTAAAATGCAAATATATTGAGATTCTTAGCCCGACATCTAGTGTTAATCGTAAATGATCGGTTAAGTACTCTTGCAAGTAGCAACTTAGGAAGAAGAATTTGTGTGATCACTCAGAGCGCGAAAAATAAAGATGGCGCCCAGTCTCTCTGCTCATAAGGGTTTACTTTGCTACGCATATGAAAAATGTAAACGAAAAAGAATCAAAACATGGGTTCAAATCCCAGCGAGACTGAAATTTAAATGATGAGTTTAAATTTCTTTTCTCGGTCTGGGTGTGTTTGTAATTGTGTTACTGTGTTGTCCATGGCACCCATGACACAGGTGTCCTAGTGTGGGGCTATGAGTGTGTGCCGTTATTTATTATTTGAGAACATTATATGTAATGGGGAGTGAAAAAGTGCTGTTGAGTGAATTATACAAACCATCTTCACAATAGGTTTCGTTTTAATTTTCTTAGCGCGCGCTGCGTACCGCAGGGTGTTGATCGTCTCGTTTATATTGGACCTGGTCGGTGCTATGCACGCGATCTGGAACAATAAAATCCTCCTATTTTATCATACAGTGTGGGTGTGGGTAGTGATAATATTAATAATAAATAATTGTTTTAATAAACTTGGACTTTCGTCAAGCTAACCAAATGCCCAAACATAAGTCGTATCTATAAATATTAATATTAAAGTTATAAATATTTTTGCTTTAGTTTTACTTTACGAAAAGATACTGAATATCTTGCAGTGAAACAGTAAATCGATACCATTAGGACAAAAAATAATATTTTACACTAACAAACAAGGTACCTAAGTTGTGAAAATATTTGTCAGTCAACAAGGTGCAAGGTGTGAAAATATTTGTCAGTCTTACCATAAGGGTAACCCCATTCCCCGCGAGGCTGTCAGCCAGGAGTTTGGTCAGCTTGCTGTCCCGGTACGGGATGTGACCGCGCTTCCTGCCGTCACTTAGCTGCGCTATGCAGTAACCTGCATAAGAAAAGTAACAACCCTCAATTAAAATTAAACGGAAGGCGCTCCAATGCTGCTTAGATAGAAGAGTGATTTTTGTTCGACAATATGTGAAGTGTGTGGGTAACGGGCATACATCATTTGGTAAATGACGATAACATTATCTGTCCCCTTCGTTCTTTCGACAAGTGATACTTGAGCAAGTCTACCGTCTCTGTCTCGTATCGCGATACTAACGACATCTACGCTCTAAAGGAAGCACTGTTTCTTAGAAAAATATAATCGTAATATATGTATATAAATTACGTGTTTGTCCGCGGTTGACTCTTCAACTTCTTTACAGATTTTAATCAAATTTTGCACACCGTATGCAGTTTGATCCAACTTGAAAGATATAATAGCTTACATCTGAATTTATAGACGCAATATTATTTTATTGCAAATTATTTGTTTAATATCTTACAAATAATTAGTTCCATAAGATTCTAACAGATGGCAGTGTAAGGTAATTAATCGGCAAAATTGAGTATGTAAGCCTTAGTCACAGCAACGCGTGGCCGGGTCTACTAGTATATATAAAAAGGAGAAAAAAATACTTTTGTAACGTACCTATTTATTAACGTATCTCCAAGTGTTGTATGTCTTTCTCGTTTCGAAACATCAATTCATGATATAAAGGTGCCACATCATGATATAATAGTAAATACAAAATGTCCTTTCACATTGCTCCTGCTCGTAAACAACCTAATCTGAAGTTTAATTATACCTTTTGCATAGTAGGTAAGATTAGGGTTGTTAAGCCGTAACGGTTTAGCAAGCGGCCATGCGAACTTTAACCTTCATGCCCAAAGTCCGTGTGTAACGTGCCCTGAGGGTCGGGTTACAGATGAACTCATTGGGTTACAGATGAACTCTTTAACGAATAATCGATGTCCTTGGCCTTTTTAAATCTTGTAATTATCTTTTTATACTGTTCGTTGTATTTATATTCCGATACAATTAACAATATTGCAAAAATTCATGATCTTCATCATCATCGTCATTTCATCATTCTTCGTCATTTTATTCTTATGTTATGAATTATTTTTTACTTATGAGTTTGATTAAATCTAAAAGCGTGTTTTTAACTTTTTTTTGTCGTAATTTATTTTTCGTTTTTTAGTTGGATTTTCTATAAAACAACCGCCTTTAATATGTACAGATGCGTAGATCCCGGACTAGCTCTACCTCTCTTACTCCCACGTAAAGGATTCTGAAAGAAATGTATGAATTCTGATGAACCCCATTAGGAAAATCGGATATTTTGATCGAATTATCGCAATGTCATTGGTCTTTGAGAAACTTTCAATTAAATAAAAGTAGGTCAAGTCGAATTCAAAAGAGTCGGTTACAAACAAACATACAGGTGAAACTAATACAAGCGTGTTAAAAAGAAAAATCAATATCGGTATTCCCCCTTTTGGTTAAACACACACATAAGAAAAATACAGTCAAATTTAGAACTTCCTTTTTTGAAAGGAAGTTAGGTATTATTTACATATACATATATCAAACTAATATTCAACCGGGGTTGTTCTCAAATTACTCGTCTAATTTGTTAGTTGGCATCATCTCATCCTCAATTTTCTCCTTGATTATAATCTCTATTGCATCCATTTTCAATTGATCTTATCGTGCAGTAGATATTATTAATTTTAACTTATCCAAATTAGAGAACTGGTCGCAGGTATTTCTGTAAATCCAGCGAAGTGCCGTACTATATTAATAGGTAGCTCTAAATTATTAGCCGGGATTGGCCGAGATTCCATTCCGGCCATTTACTATGATGGTATATAAATTGATTTAATCAAATTATCAAATAATCTGATGCATCGACAACTCTTTGAGTTGGTGTGTTCAGATTGTTGAAACCTGCTGTAAAGTTAATATTTTTTTGCGTTCCTTGTACCGTTGAATTTTTCTTCAATACACATATTTTACTCATAATAGATGATTATAGAGATGTGTATTACCTAGACCTGATCAAAGAGCTTCTTATCAAACTAGAGTGTCTGCTTAGTAACTACATTCATTTTATCTTCGGTCTTAGGAAATATGATCATAGCTAAATTTCGTCGTCAACATTCAATTGTATAAGCGAGTTTATTATGATCATGAGAATTTATAATAGGGAAAAGAAATGTTGCAGAATTTACTAAATCAAGAACTCCCATATTTAAAACAACGTGAAATCTAGCTTGTTTTACGTTTGCTGAAAAGAATTTAACACATTTTTTTCATTTCATTATCTAAACTTTACTTTTTATCTACTTTAAAACTCAGGAGATGTCGTTGTAGCGAGCCGGATGAGCCCGCGCAGTAAGAATAACGTTCGTGCGGTTAAATAAATTATTTATTAATATGTAACGCATAAATACAAAAGTTGACAGAAAAATTACAATATTAACGTAAAATATGTGGGAGCTCGACCGAAGCTAAAAGCGCATATAAAACAACTGCCGATCTACCTTTTGTTTTTATTATTTTTTAGTTCGCGCTCCCGATAAGTGGCCTGTAACTACTATATTGTATGAAAACTATACTTATAATTACAAATATTAATTTCCGTCGCATATAGTCGTCAACAACATAATATACAAACAATATACCTATTCAATATCAAACTAATTATTTGACTCCATTAGTAATGATTGCCTGAGTCCGTTGAGCTATGAGTGTTTATGAAAAAACAACAATTACACAACCCTAAAGGCACGTCACGCACTTGAAACGGTTTTTTGGAAGGACGGAAGAAATATTACGATTGTGGCTGCAGACTGGGGGCCGGTTGCTCTTTGGCCTTTGAGGTAGCGCTTTTTGAATTAATGAGTCCCTTGGTTAGAGTATAATGAAGTGGAGTTGTTCTTCTTTTGTTTTATGGTCCAATACGAGGAGCCTTAAATATTGAGAATTTACTGCTCATCGTGCCTGTTTCGAACCGTTGTCAGTGAAATATGAAAGTCATGCTAAGTCAGGTATTTAATTTTTTTTCAATAAAAATTGATTTTGGAACAGTGGCAAAATTAAAATAGGAATTAGTTTAGATACATTTCGTGAACAATTGCGTGCGTGCTTACTTGAGTTAGTCACCAAATGATTCTGAGGCAAATTTATCGATGTGTTATTTAAAAAAAAATGTGCTATGAACTTTGATAGTAAATTAATTTGATTAAAAAACTTGCTATTCATATCGACGGGAGAAAACGAAACAGTCGAAACTAACACCCTAGGTGAAAATGCATTTTATACGCTATTATAAACACCATAGGGTTAAAAATGTATCGTCACCAAAGGTGTGAGTTACGACCTTTTTATTTTCTCCCGTCGATATATAAATGCGTGGCCCATTGTAAACATCAAATATAACGTAGACTTATTAGTCCTAAATAAAGACCGTAGGCGTTTTTTGATTATATAAATGTTAAATTATACTTCTGATATCTTCTGTGAGGGAATAAATTTAAAGGTCGTTTTAATGATAAACATGTTTTTGCACAGATAACCTTAAAATTATAATGATAAAATGCTTAACACATAAAGAAGACAGTAGCAAAATTAAGCAATATAATAATAAAATTAAGAACTTAATCATAGATAGAGTGGGATACGAAAATAATAAATATATTATATCTGAAGGCGAAGTCAATTGGAAAGCTAGGCTTCGAATTACTCGGAATCTTGATCTCGTGTAACGCTTTCTAGCAAATCCTTAGGGTGTTATACAAGAGAAGAGAGTGAACCCCGTAAAAAATATCAGCGCATTACAAAAATCATATAGAGAAAGCTGATAACCTAACATAACAATCTAGGATAACGTCATAAAGTGTCAAAGAATATTACGTAATTTGTTTAACCTTTATCGATAACAAATTTCGAACAATTGAAAAAATCATTCAAAATACGAATTTCGAAATTAATAATTTATCTAAATAAAATCTATCTATTCTAACTTCAAATGTAAAGTAATATAAAACAGCATGTCATAATGTATTATAATAGTTCTATTATTTAGTTAGATAATAATATTGTAGTTTAGTTATTCCGTACTTACTACGTACGTCTTATGTTACAGGTCTTTAAGCCGATAAAAGCAGTTGCGAACTACTTTTACAACGTAGTTTTGGAAACGAAGTGATTCAACCGTTTCTGTTCCTAGATCGCATGCTTTTATTTTTTTTCAAGTTGCCTTTTTCGTTACAAAATTAGGAGAGTTTCCATAATCGAAAATCAAAACAATACAATGTAGTTTATCGTGCACTCTATGTCAACTTATATACATAATCCAACATTTCCAAACACAAATGGCGATCTTATCGTTGCGTTATCGATTATATATATACATCCTCAGTAAGTAAGATTGTTTGTTACGCTTTCACGCCAAAACTACTCAACCAATTATCGTGAAACTTTTCACACATATTTGTACAGATATGACATAAGCTACTTATTATTAAAAAGTATGTATAAAAAAATGTGAGCCGTCATGGGACGCCTGGCAGATGTGAAACATCGTGTATGTACAAGTAATATGCATAAAAG
>DWJN01003881.1:0-13034 GCA_018248895.1 Carystus phorcus
TTTTAAGTCGAGAAAACTTCTCATTCCTACGGGAAACCGACTTCCACGCGGACAAAGTCGCGGGCGGCCACTAGTTCTAAATAAAAGTCCGCGACAGCTTTTGTCTAGCTTTTAAGATTAACTCACTATAACCATATTTATGGTTATCATTATAATTGTTTTAAAATAATAATTCATACGGCAAAACAACGTTTGCTGGAATAAGCTAGTATAATATACAATAACTGATTATTAAAAGTAGTTGTAATGACTATTTTGAGATAGCGATCGGGGCGCCTTCTGAATGATGAGCAAGGAGCTTTACACAAAATCTAGTGGTAAATGTCAGGTATTGAAAATTAAATATTAATATTACTTTAATAAGTATTAAAAAGGTATAAATGTAGTTCGAATAATCATCAATTTAGTTTTACTTTACCATGAGTGGTATAGTCTAATATTAATTTAACAATGGTTTTCCACAACGCCTGAGGCTGATAACTAATATTATATTAACAGTAACTATTTTGTTCTTAATTCCCATGCTTTAGTGCATACTAAAGTATATTTTGAAAATCTTTAAACTGTATTTAAACTGTAATATATTTGTTATTTGTAAGCTGATGAACAATAACGTTATTTTAAGATTTTTAAAATCAAGGAAAACATGCAAATTTGTTAAACAAACAAAAATATAAACGTCATTGCTGTAGTTAATATGACACTTATGTCAACTTCTCTATTTAATCTATATCCAAGTTCTATTGTCAGAAAGATTCATGAAAAATTTTTATACTGAACCAATAACAAATAATTATAATTCGTCTAATTTTCTAACGAATGTCAACTAACATGTAAAACTGGATATTTATGTTGTCTATTAAATCTAATAGAAAAGGGTTAGTTTTCTATGGAAGGGTGAAGTCCCTAAAGTCGACACGGCGCCCTAAAAGGGGGGAACCGATGGCAATCGCGTTGGAAAAACCAGTTGAGGGAATAGAAAAACTATGATTGATCCCCCTGGTGTACTAAACTGAAATTAAAATATTGTAATAATACCGCTTATTAAGGAGTTATTAAGAACTGGAGTTACCCCAAAATTGTGCGCAAGTAAACACGCGAAGTTTGGCAAATCGCGTTTTAAAGGAATCAAAAATTGTAACAATAATTAGAAATACGGGGCAAAGCTCTGTATATTTTAATTTTAATAGCTATATAATTCTTAACGAGCTTTTGCCCGCAGCTTCGCTCGCGTTAAGAAACTTTCATCTCCTATTTTATCCCCTTGGGGGCAAAATAGATCAAAATCCTTTCTTAGCGGATGCCTACGTCATAACATCTACCTGCATGCCAAATTTTCACACCCATCCGCCCAGTGGTTTGGGCTGTGCGTTTATAGATCACTATGTCAGTCAGTCAGTCACCTTTGAGTTATATATATTTAGATTTTTTTAATACTATAAAAGCGAATGTTTGTTCGTTATTCATCAAAACGTAGCAAAATCGATGTGATAGTTAGTATGTAGATAGTTGATGGACGGAAAAGTGTCATAGGTTCCTTTAATCCCGGATAGAATCTCTCTTTCAGGGCAAAATACCTTTCAATCAAATCAATATGAGGGCTATATGACATATGAATTTGTTCTCACACTGACACGACACGTGTGATGCTAATATAAATGACATAATATTGATAATTAGCGACCCGAGTAGCGTAATGGTCACCACGCCGGACCGCCGTTCGAAGGGTCCTGGGTTCGATTCCCAGCAAGGCTGAAATTTGAATGATGAATTTAAAGGTTACTACAAATTAGAGGAATATTTTAATGACAAGAATGCTTGGACATGAGCTTGATATAAGTTGTAACATCTAAGTGCTGTCTGTAACTGTGAGTTGGAAAAAAGCAACTTGGGAATTTCTTCCCGCTTCTTTTACCAGGGCCACTCATCGTAGGGCTTTGTTGAATGGCGTAGTTGACTTTCAAAAAGTGTTTGTAAAAACCTACTTCGAATAAATGATTTGATTTGAAAATCTTTAGTTTTTACGAAATATTTCATATGAAATCTCCGTTTTACAATACGTATTGATTCCGGTCGTACCACTCACCTCGCCAATAAATTCAGATATAGTAATTTCCCTGGCACGCTGTCCCCACACCCTGTATCGCGGGGTAATGGCGTAAAAGTAATTTTATTACCCTGCCCCCATCAGCATCACAATGGCGACCGCCACCGGCCGCCCGATGCCATTGTCACTGTTATCAATATCCAGGGAATTTTATCAAATTTTGATACAAACTTTCCTTGTTCGATAGATAGCAACATTTGGCAACTCGTGGGTAATGTGAAAACACTTTCTATCGAGTCAAATTATGAATCAAGAACACACTCGAATTCATTTAGACTGAACAAAAAGGTCATAAATAAATTAAAAGAAAAAACTTTTTTAAACAAGATTTTTTTAATGTGCCAAAAAGAATAGAATAAACTTTGCGAGATGACGTCTTATAGCTAACCATGCATCCATCCAAACTAAATGTCTATACAAATCGGTTGAAGATATCTGTTTCAAAATTGAGTCACAAGATTCGGTTGTGGTGAAGAAACAAACATAATATAATACATACATTGCAGATTAAATAATAGGTTTTAAAAATTGGTCCAATTAAAAAAAAACGTTTAGGAAGAGTTTATTGGCATACACATGGACAGAGGAATTATATATGTAATGTACGTTGTCTGTCAGTCAGTTATCGTTAGCGTTATATTACTGTATAACGGACAGAAAATAAACTGTTCGAAATTCAATCAATGAATTCTATTATTACAATGAATTTCCTCTACTGGAAGTAAAATCATTCGTTTGTTTATTTTAGTAATTCTTTTGTGTTGCGCCTTAAATAAATATTACTGTATCTTTAAGTGCTCATACGTATCATGAACTAATCATGTGTTTTAATTGATCAAATAAATAGTTACAAGTTTCATAACTTCACTTCTTTGTGAGTAATTTAATTGATAACGTAGAAAGATTAATTAAAGGTGGATAATATGTTTTTTATATATCAGTTTCTTTCAAATTTAAAGGAGAAATTGGTATAAAACAATAAATACTGTGTAAAGAAAACAGGCGAACAGAAGTAAGACGAAGCTCACACCGGGCTCAGTACTGATTCGATTTGTTCCTGCCGCGATGAATATTTGATGCGCCTCAGTGCACACTAATTTGTTTATCGTGTTCCACGCTCCTGCTCGCCTGGTACACGTACACCATCGAAGTGAACTCCCCCTTAATTATTCAATAGCTTGCTTAGCTTCTTATCCATGCTGTTTCTTTGTTTTTACGTGGATCGTTCGAGTTAGCTGTAACGTGCAGTTGAAAAGAATTGACTAGTATTTCGATGCTAACTTAATGCTGTAACTCAAATCATTTATTTTATTTACGTATTGATTAATACATATGAATTATTTCGAATATAGGTAGGTATTTTGGTTACAGAAAGGTTTATGAGAAGAAATGGCAAAAGAATATAGGGTTACTTAGAGCAGATTATGCGATATCAATTACAAGAATAGTTTTATTCGTGCTGAAAGTAAATTAAATGTTCGGAATTTTCAAATATAAAGAATTTGTAGAATTCATGATGAATGCGAAGTTGAATTCGTGGACTTCTTTGTGTTATGAACTGTCTAATTGTAACATAAAAACTCTTTAAGCAAGAATGTGCAGCTGGGATCAAAGAATAACGCTTTTTTCGTTAAATTTCAAGTGTAGGTTATGTTTAGATTTCCTTTCAACATCGTATCGTTTTCAAAAATTTTAGTAACGGCGCCATGTTAATTTTCAGAAGTACTTTCAGTTATACAATCAAGTTTTCCGTCACCAACAGACCGATATCAGACAGACGGATTGATTCTAAGAGTTCAATATTTTCCTCTATCATCTACAGAATATTAATAACGCAACACGTTACAACATTAGCTATACTAATGACGTAATCATTAAGTGAGTTAAACACCAATAACCGTAGTACGTATACACACGATTTCCGCGCGATCACACATCGCACCAACGAATCGCGAACCAACTAGACACGTAGCGAGACGTACTAAGAATTAATTAAGCGTATATACTCAAGATACGAATCAGCGGTGTGGCAGGTGATTAAATAAATACTAGTTGGCGTTTCTAATTAATATGCCAGACGCACGGTGATAAGCGAACGACGCGACGCGACATCTCTTGCGGTGCCTGCTTGCCTAGTACCTACGGTGCGATTAACACGTTATTGTAATGAGCTGAGTACGAAATTTGTCTCGCCTGTCTGTCTGTGGCGGTGTGTGTAAATGGTCTTTCTTTACACGCTATTTTTGCAATTTTGATCAGAGGAGATTCATATATTTTACTATTAAGCGCAAATAGGTATGATGTCAATTCATCATAAACTTACTATCAATGATATGATGATCCTGAGCACTATACAAAACTACACATATGTAGTAAGAAAATTATGACCGAAGCACTGGAATTAATGTTCCGTGCTGAAGATAATTTAATTTACCTATTTTCAGTTGTTTGGTACGTTAATAATGCTAGAGATATAATGAGAACCATCTTTGTTCCAGGTGATGCCAGTAACGCGAGTATCGGTTCTGGGGAGGGTACGGGAGAAGAGGATGATGACACGAACGGCAAGAAGAACCAGAAGAAACGGGGCATCTTCCCGAAAGTGGCAACCAATATCCTCAGGGCGTGGCTCTTCCAGCACTTAACGGTGAGTACTGTAAGTTTGTTTATACTAGTAGCAATTAATGATGATGCGAGAAGTATGAGACAAACGGAAAAGATAGCAAAAGAATGAATATATAAGGCTAAAGCTAATATTAGGACAGTTTCACAAAGGTTTAGTAAGTAATTTAAATATATGTATAGCATCTAAATACAAAAATGAAAAAGCTAAAGTAATAAAGTTTTTAAGAGACAAAACATCTGTAAATTACTTAAATGGAAACAAGTATGGTAACATTGTAAAAACAACATTATAAAAAGTAGATCTAAACATTGAAAAAAATAACGATTCGTGTCATACAATCAAATAACATAAAACAGATTCACAAGATAATAAACACAAAGATGTGGGTCACTAAGTTACCACACCCCACCACACCGTCGTCACAACACATTTTACCTGACGACAGACAACTTGACTAGACCTGAATGTATTCATTTATTATATCCTTTTTCTGATGCTAAACGTATAATGACACGGCCGTAGCTTCCCATACAAATGACTGATGGAAGGAACGATGCATGATTGGCTCCGTCGTGTGCGAATTCCCGGATCATCAATCTATTTCTATAGATGATTCATCATAACACACACGTATCTTGTATCCTTTGTTCAATTTAATTGAAGTTTCTCAGAGTTTGTGTATTAAAAATTATGATTGCCCATTAAAAAGCTGAAAATAGCGAATTCAAATTGGGTATTTATTACAAAGCGTCAACGTTCGCGAGACAATCGTAGGCTACGAGTCTCCCGTGTTCAATTAAAATTTTCCAGCGAAAGCAATAAATTTTTCATTGCGTAGACAAAGAGTGTTTGAAAAGGCACCTTTTCCACCGAGAACGCAATTAAACTGGTCCCGTTCGACGCCTCAATACCGGCTCCACGTTTTATCATTGTGATTGATGACGTAAAAAATAAACATTAGCATAAGACGGTGAGGATAGGGAGCTGGGTGTCGCGAGTGCACGACTCCGTGTTGCGTAGTAATTTCTAGAATGGCTTTCTGGTGAGGGGGCGCGGGGTGCAATTTCATTACCGGTCCGGATCCGCGCCCATAAATCACCGGCTCCGAAGGCGCTCGGCTCGCGCACTTCGGTTCAGGTGACGCTCGCAAACTCCGCTGAGCCCGCCGTCTCAGTTTCATTCAAGCTCCCGAATCCCGCTTTCTTTATGACTATGAATTCCGCGAATTTTCCACGAACGAGTTTTAATTGCTGCCGAGCGAGATGCCTTTGTCTTCGCGTAGCGATCTTCTGCGATTTGTTTAGAACTTCATCGTTCCAAAACCTTCTATTTCGAACGTCCAGAGTGCGAAGTTTAAAAAGTAGGTCCGTCGACAATCGAATTAGGGAGCTTTTAGCGCGTTCCGTTTCGCGCGTTTTTGCGCATCCCCGTCCACGGCCATTACCGCGTTCCAAATTACTTATAATTGCTTCGCTTAGCGCTAAGTGCTTTCATTACGGCCTCCCTGCGAAGCGGTACCGGTATAGGCCGGTACGTGTCAATATTAACTCGAAAATCTCGAATCCATTATTGAGCTGCGCAAATCGTGTTTCATGTCGGAATTTAAACGGGCCGAAAATTGCTGAGCGTCGATAGGTCGCGCGGTCGGAGCGGTCGGACGTAGACAATACTTCAAATTGGCATCAAAAAGCGCATTCGACCCACATACGAGCCGCGAGTGCATAGCTGTCAGCGTGATGTTTGTAATATTCATTCGATTACGGCGCGGGAAATGGGGCAGCGCGCGGTGACAGCGCCACCTGCGCGTTCAATGGAAACCGCACGCTCGCCTCGTCGTTTCCATTCGCATTTTCGAATCAAATGAATTCAATGTCGCACGCCGACATCCTTGGCCGCGGGTCCAGATACGAATATGGACGTTCGATTAGCGATTACACCGGCGGAGTCATGTCGCGACACGGCGGGCTCGGTGATTGAATCGAACGCTCCGAACGCTAATTCGGAATTGCTCGGCTATAACGGGCCAAAAAAGGAGAGTAGTGATCTCGCCTGTTGGAAATCGTCGAGCGTGGTCGCATTTAAATTCAGCGCGGCGCATGCAATATTGGTAACAATCCCAATGTCCGTGACTGTAAACGGTATGAATTTTAAAACACCACAATCTAGTCCGCTTGAATTTGAATTTCGACGATCCGAGCAGGTTACCATTGCCCGTTTTGTAATTTTAGATCGCCGGATATATTACGCAGCGTTCATTGACGACGTGTCGCCGTAAATACTACCCTATGCAGTTATATTAAATTCAAATGTACATACATTGTTTTACTACTATTATTGAGTGATATATTTTGTTACTGATACAAAATCTGTTGTTAATAAAGTAACGATATTAGTATAATTGTATTGGGTCGCAATAAAAGTCATTGATTCTGATAAAATATAAGACAAGTATAAAATTACTCCCTACAAATAAACAACAGCATTCAACGACGATATCGTTAAGAATAACATATTTTAAACGCTATATTAAACAAGTACACATGAAATATTCGTGCAGTATTAGTTTCGTCTCGTATAATCCCCTGAATCATCCATCCATAGGATTTCGCGATGGTAAATCTCCCATAATGCGCTACCTGCCGTTACGTGCCTCTTCCGAAAATTTCCCAAGAAATAATATTGAATAACGTCGCCGAGAACAAATCCCACCAGCGACTTTAAGCCCTTTCAGGGGGCTAAAAATAATTATAAGGCTGCGGTAATCCCGCGACAGAATCCCCGCGGCGTTTCTCGTCTTCTATTGTTTTTGGATCTTTGTTCAGATGTATTTCTGGTTGTTTAGACATTTGTTTTCTATGTTTCTAAACTCATCCAGGAGAAAATTATTAGGATTCCGGAGTCTATTTCCTTCCATAATTACTTTACTTTTTTCAATATATCATTTGTTTCGATTACAAAAACTTTTTAGTTGTATATTTGTAGGGATATAGGTCTAAAGTTACGTAATGTAGATGCGTGATAAAAAACAGAATCAAATAGTTCAAGACCACCATCGACGCTACTATCAAAGTTCCTGTTGGTAGAAACATTAGACGGCACCTACCTCTGCGTTTCTTATAATAACTTTGTTGGGTCTCTCTCGCAGCGCACGAACATAATTCCCCGCGACAAGCTTAACATAATATTAATAGGAGCACCAAGACATCATAGAGAGGAGATATTGCGAAACGCGGAATTCCTAGGCGTGCGGTGTTGAGTTACGTTCGTATCGGGTTCGCTTTGAGGGGCACCGCAGCGGAATGGAAGCATCGCGCCGAAAGAATTTATACTTTATTTATGCGAGTACAATGTCTCTTGCGTTATGCCAGCCTGGTACTTTACGATTATTATGGAGGCACGTCAAACCGATCGGATGGGAAATAGAACCGTTGACCTGATGTTTATTTCATCCTAATGCGAGCGGAACCCTTTGGAACGAGATGTTATTTTCCGCGATTGAGTAACTTGTTCTCCGAGATAAACATCGTGAGATTGTTATGGTCTACTCGGTTATTTGCTAAATATCTACTATCTCGCTATTCGTTGCGATAAACTCATGTTAATTGAACGATATCAAAACAACAAACCATTTCTGTTCCAACACCAAATTCTTTAAACCCGGTGAAAATTGCCGGACTTATTTAGCCGTCTACCCGTTAATCCAATAACTGGCCCCTCCTCAAAATATGGCTCAATTTTGTTCGTTTTCGCGTTAAAAACGTTGGGAAAACTTGCTCTGCCCTTGCTTTATTTAGGGTAAGGGCGAGTCGTAAGTTTTACTTGGAGGAGCCGGGGGTAAATTGCATACGAATCCTGGAAATGAGAATTTATTAATATTGGAAGGCGGCGACGCTGAAAGGGAATCTTCTACGAATTAACTTGTAGGATTTTTTATTTGGCGACGAAATAAACACTGGTTGACTGGATGTCGTCTGCAATAGATAGTGGGCATTATTTACTTCTTCATGTGTTGATATTTATTTATCACGATGTATCCAATTTTTTCAACTTCACGTATTTAATTACGTTTTTAAATCATGCTTGAAAAAATGTTTACACAGGATTCTTTAAATTTACACATATGTATTTTTTAAATATTTAATGATATCAAAAGATTAGATATAATAACAAATCACTGAAAATGTGGATTAGCCGCACAAACGGACAAACAGTTTTGCTGTTTTTAAAATCATTGTTTTAGGATCTGTTGTGTAAATATCCATTATATAAATTAAATATAGTAAAGAATGGTAACTTACTTTGGTTTTCATAAATATTCGACTTAACGTAAGGACCATTACAAATTATTTGTAGGTGCGATGTTATTAAAACAGTATTGTTAGGTTGTAAAACGATAGGAGCTCGAATATCTTTTTGTACACAAAGTAACTTCGAAACTGCGCGGTCACCAAAAAATCTATTGAGATAAATGCCGTTTTAAAAGACTACGTTAGGCAAAGTTCAAAATATCGCTCGCCATTCTTTGTGCAAAGTTAGTCGGCAGAGCGCCGCTTTGCTTTGCCAACTGCATACGTCAAGGTAGCGTTTTTGTCCCGCAACTTTATTCATAACAAGAACGGAATCTTCGACATGCCGGCCGGGAACATCCATCGTGAGACGACAGGAATCATTTCCGTTTATCCCCGAAGCAGATATTCCTCCCACTTTTTAAGTCCATGATGTTTAATGCCGCCAACGGTCGGACAGGATATTCGGTACCGGAAATAGAGTGTGTAGGTGAAACGGCGAACGTTGCAGTCCGAATTAGACAGGGACAGATAGCTAAGTCCGTCTTGGGGTATGCGAGCGAAATTTGAATTTGCAATATATTTTAAATGGGATGCCTTTCTGATCGATGACGCAATTTCCAAATTCAATAACGACCCAGATGCGTGTGTACACTCTATTGCTATAGAATTTAGTGATGAATAGACTTAAATTTAACGTTGCATCTGACAGCATTACTTGCTGTATTTATAATAATGTTGGAGGACCTGTGTGTTTTTTAAATGAGTTAGAGGTTTTAGACGTATTTAACAGCAATAAAATATGAAAGAACAGAATTAATTTTTATGCCGCCTGAACTATTGATGGCTACATGTACTCTATGAAGTACAGAAGCGTGAAAAAGTTACGCCATCAGTAGTCACCTTGTCCCTTCACAATGGCGATCACTTGGAACTGACGTAAGCCACTGGTCTATGAGCGCTTCTTCATTTAATTGAAAACGCCTCTTAATATCCCAGGATAATTCAACAACAATTACTGCAAAAGCAACAATAAGTGTTAAGTGTCTGTCTGGCATATTTATCATAAACATTATTCATGAAAGCCATTTTACAGCTGCATTTAAACAAAGCGCTCCATCTTTCGTTAGCTCAGTTAATTAATACTTGTCATTCGAGAGCACGGATTGTGTTTGCGAGGGTCTCAGATTCGCTGCTCGGGGTGGCACCGAGTTATCGTATTCCTTACGTTTGCATAGGATCGTCGTGTTGGCGTATGATATTAAAGGGTTATGCTGCGAAAATATTGACACTGCTTTGGAAAGTAATCTATTTGCAAGTCGCAGATTACTTCGGTAAAATTGTTGCTGTCTGTGTAAATTTTGCTTAACGTCTAAAAATTTGTTTGAGGAAAATCTTTCATAACCGTCTTTAAGGGTTGAGGGAGAAGGAAAGAGGATTTTGTGTTAAGACTCCATAAAAACAGTATGATATTGAGTTCGAAATTTTGGTGACCTGTTTGAATCCCCATTTTTTCATCTTTAAATGAGTTAAATGCTGTACTTTTCCGGTTGGCCATATGTGTATCTTTTCCACTGTGTCCAAAAAACAATAGCCTCAAATCCAGGAACCAAGACGTTCAATACATACATATAAAGCTGAAGTCCTTGACCTTGTAATAATCCGTAACCTTAATATACAAAACTAATACGAAATAATAGTCATATTTGGGCGAACATTTAGAGTATTATGAATAGAGATAAACAGTTTAGTCTCTCGGGTCGGGGAGCAAACTTGGGCCACGCTATTACACTAAAAGGCGTAACGCGAACGTGGAACAACTTCAGTGGCAACGGACGCCAAAAATCAAGATTAAACGCTGCTTGTACATCGCACAATTACTTATAGAGAACAACAAACAGTCGTTTCGGCAGTGTAGTTAGTGGAGTTGACCAAAATTGCCCATTTCATATCTGCTCGGTGTATCGAGGGGTCAGCGGGGAGGGTCGTTAAGATAAGATATCTCCGGGAGTGGACAGGGACCTCTCAGGTTTCAGGATGAGGGGACCGAGCAGAAATTTCGGTCCAAGGGTTTTGCAGTGAAAAATGTACGGCGGCCATTTTTCATCGCGTATCTTTGCTTGCGATTTTTAGTCGTTTTGTTACACATATTTATATTTGGAATCATTTTGACGATAATATTGGAAAGGCTAAGGTTGATATGATAAAATAAAAGTTACCTTTTTAGTTGTTTATTGGACTTTAAAAAGTAATACATTTGACAATGCTAAAAACTTAATCCTTATATTTTAGATATATTTTATTTAGCTAGTCAAATAATCCTCAACTTCAATCGCTACGTAAATTTAACAATTATCCTAAAATACTTCCATGTACTTAAGTCTTCGATCTGTTTAAGCAATGTATGATTTTTAACATATTTTTTATTTACTGCACTTCACTGAGAACGTTTCAACATAGTCGCAATAAAATAATATATAAACGTATCTATTGGTGGAGATAGACCTCTCACAAGGCGCAATATACGGTATAATCATTTTAATTTCATATATGTACATAAACCTGCGGATTACCACGCCATAAATAAGGCGGATTGCCGACAGAAAGAAAACATAATCTACAATCCGAGTGCGATATTAGGTACCAGGCTACCATAAGT
This sequence comes from Carystus phorcus, assembly GCA_018248895.1. Classification (NCBI taxonomy): domain Eukaryota; kingdom Metazoa; phylum Arthropoda; class Insecta; order Lepidoptera; family Hesperiidae; genus Carystus; species Carystus phorcus. The sequence goes on from DWJN01003881.1 coordinate 11,679, forward strand.
TAGATGCGTAATATCCTCTACCGAAAAATCCTGCTACCTCTTTGATTAATGTATTCGGATGTCACAGTTATTGCAAGGAAGCCCGTATATTCACAAGCCCCGCATCAGAGGTGTTATTGCAAATCTAGGGTATATTAAAAGGGAGAAGATGCCTCTATTTTTGCGACACCTGCGCCGGCTTAAACGGATGAAGGCGGCTCTCTATAGAGATGTATGGTTCTCTCAGTCTACCTACGTTTTGTTTTTGAACGTAAATTTATAGAAAGATAATTTTGTGTTGAGATTTTGGTGTCGTTCGTTTTGAATTTTCAAATGCTCATTTTAACCCCTTACCATTAGATAAGTCTGTTTGTATAACGGCCCATCGTCTCGAACGTAATCTTCTCACAATCGACAACCCTCTTAAAAATGTATTAGGGCGAACCGACGTCCATCGGGCTATGTCTTAACAAGCGGACGCGCCAAGTGTTTCCGATGAATACTTAATGATTGAACGTGGCTACTCTTATTATGTCCTGGTATTTTTGTTCAGATGCCTAATAGATATCTATTTATTATTCTCGGGAATCTTGGGGGTGATCCCTAATTGTATTTAATAGTAGATTTTTTAAACACTAAATAGTCATAGCTTTAAGAAATCCGTGGTTGTGGGTGTCGTAGATAACGAGATAACGATAAAACCGAGAAGAGATCATTCAAATTTCTGCCTTGTTGAGTTTAGAATCTAGGACCCTTTGAACTGTGATGAACATGGCTATTGCACCACACCCATCAAGGGTAGTTTCATATCAATAACGAAGACTATTTTCAATTATATTGATATATTATGTAAGAGCTTAAGCTGCCACCATTCGCTGATACTTACTACGAAGTATCAAAGTTCTATTTAGTCCACTGCTAGATAAGCTGTCCCAGAAGTCGTTAGCATCAACACTCAGTCTTGCTTTTAGGATCATCGGTTCATTGGACTGGACATTCCACATTATTAGCCTCACTTCGATCAAAACCTCATCGATCTCGTCAATATCGACATTTGTGGCCAGGTCACTGCTATTTCAGTGTGCTAATTATTAACTGTCTTGATTTCTGAGGTTATTACTATAATATTTATACTAGCAGATTCGACAGATGATAAAACATTTTTGTGTTTACAATTCACGTACTGTAGTTCACTTTTAATCCATTCGGCAAAGTAACCTACAATGGAACTTTTCGAGGTTTTTCATATTTTGCTTAGAGAAGACTTTTCAAACAAGATGTGTTAAGTATGCTAACTCATTCTTTCGTCCTATATATTTTAAATCTCGGCCTTTGTTATTATGCATTCTCTTTACATCTTGATTCAAATCACAATGA
>DWJN01003882.1:0-13034 GCA_018248895.1 Carystus phorcus
GGCTGCTGCCTCTACCCTCGACCCTCATAGACTATCTCGGCGAGTACCCCTACTCGATCTAACCCACTGATCTGTTTATATTAGCCCAATCGCGTCTGAGGATGCCTAGTGAAGATATTATTGTAAGGATTATGTTCGACTTTATTAGTAATGTAATTGACACATTGTACAACCTCCTGTGTTCTGGGTGTGGCGGGCGACATTAAGCACAAAATATTCGGTATCAATCTCCTTGTAAGCCTGGAAGGGTATAATTCGACTGTGTTTTGTTGCGCTGATAATACGCGGTTCAATCAAATTAATTCATCGTACAACCCTTGATTTTTAATTAAATATTGAACTTTTTTGACATAAATGTCATCGCTTCTAAGTATCGATATTTAGCCGCGTATTTTCAGCTGGCTTCCGCAGTGAGTCGTTGGAATCGGTTAGAAATATTCTAAAATATCACCATATCATATTTTGACTGTTAACTGTTTTTTTTACATTAAAAGGTGGCGTTACTTCCATATGTGGTGCCTTAAAGTCAATGTTGCTTGTACAAATGTTCAATGCATACATCGCGGCTAGTACGGGATGCTAGAATAAAGGCCGGCTCCTTTGAACGCGAACTAATCTTTAATTTTTATTATAGTTAAATTATGACATGTGTATTATTAGGTATTGAATATGGGACTCAACTATGGTATTTAGTGAAATGTTTACGCAGATGTCTTATTTAAGCAAATTCTGTGTCTGTATATAAAGATACTTTGAAACAATCGCAAGACTGAATTCCGCATGCATCTATAATTGTAACAATATATTTTCACAATCTGTAAGAGATGTCTCGTGTAAACTGTAAACATGACCGTTCTTTTGTTCTTATCATTATTAATAATTTAGCAAATTGTTCACTAATGCCTAATCTTGTCCATTATATTAAGAGAGCATCACATTATTTTGTAGATGTATTATATTATTATTTATTTCTTTCTAATAAATAGGGTTGCCAATGACGTTTGACAAACTGCAGTAATTTTTATTTTTTTGTTCCTATTTAAATACAATCGTAAGTTAGATTAATACGTGATTGTAATTCATTTTTAAATATGCAGGCACAATACAGATTTTAATTTGATTGATATTTTAATATGATTTTTTTTCTTAATTTATGGTTGCTTCATTATATAGCTGTTCTACCCATGTGACTTTAGCATGTTAAATGAGATATAAAAACTTATGAAAGCATGGAAGAAACCTCTATAGCTGTAACTTATTTCCAAAAAATCTGTTTTTATTAAAAAAATAATATAAAATAGCAATACACAAATTAATAACCAATTTAGTCATATTATTATTTTTGGTCAAGATTGCTGTTAGATAAAGGTTATCGAATAATAACTGTATTAGCAATTGAAGAATATAATATTAATTAGGTATATAAAATGATAATATGTGTTATTTATTTAATTATTTATTTTAACATGCTAAAGCAGCAGGGTAATTATCCTGTTATTGCATAAAAGTAGACATAACAAGAATGTGCCATCATCTCTGTATATGTAAATCTGCAAAAACCGTAGTAATTTGAGGCTGAGTATGTAAATAATTCTTGTTTTTGTTTTCCTATTTATTTCTTAATTATAAATTAGTTTAGTAAACTGATTGGATTTGAGGGGTGATGAATATGCCATGTAATGGTTGTTTGGTTTAAATAAGGTTTTGGCTAGTGACATTCACTAATATAGTATAAACATGTATCTACATTGAATAATCTCAATTAGGATAATTGTAGGCTTCTCTTAGAATACATTTGTTAGCGAAAACACTACATTAATAAAAATTTTATAGTTATTGTGATTATGTGAAGGTTGATTTTAGACAGTCTCAGTGTATGCATTTTTGTGGAATAGTTTTTATGTTAACAACAAAATTATTTTTATACCATTGTGTAAGGGTAAAGCACCAATTAAGTAAATGTGACATAATAGAAAAATCTTGTAGACTAATGTATTGAAAGAACTGCAAATAATTTATATACAAAACAAAATATACATTCTGCCTATAATAAGCATGGTTTTATTTTACCTTTATTACTTTTATATCTGCTATGTAATTATAAGGTTTTGTGGGTTTCTTGACTCCCTACAAACGTAATACATACTTATATGATCTATATACTATAATAAAATAATTTTTCAAAATATTGTGGTACCTACGTCAAAAATTCAAAATACAAATTAGCCTGTAGTTAGTACCCTGTATATTTTTTTTAAATAGGAAAGTTGAATGCGGAAGTTTGTTACTAGTTAGCGCCACTAGAGCTTAGGACATTGTGTTCTATTACATTCTGGTCATTTTTATTAATAGTGATAGTTGATTATTTTGTTTTTGACATTATTTATTTAGACCACATAACATCTGATCTCAAAATATGTTTTTAATGATTATTATAAAATGATTGTACTTTACATTCCGGGTTGTCTTTTCTTTAGCATACTGTTCATCTCGAAAAATGGATCTGTTTATACTATCTAGTTTGTCGATCTGTTCCCACGGTATAATTTATTTAGACGGGTAAAAAGCCGTAGTATACCGAATTATAACAAGAGCAGTATACTAGTAGTATTTTAATATTAGATTTTGAAATAGTACTGACTGATATTGTTAGTGAGGTTGTATCAGTCAGTATATAACGGCCGTAAAAAGGATATTCAAAACCATCAATTAATGTTCCTACTTTCAGGACACTATAATAGTTTGGTAATATAGGGCTGAGAGTTACGCCAATGCCATATTAAGAAAAAAGTAATCTATGGTCTCTACCTAGTCTGTGATTACAATGACATCTGAAATGACACTGACAGTGATAGCAACTAATGACTTTTTGTTATTGATTTTGGATTTTACTAAACGATTCAGTCTATTTTCTATTTGTACTTGTTGATTTATGTAATTACTTTAGTTGAAGTATAATAGTAGCAATGTATATATTTAATTATTAAGTATTGTGTGCGCCATGTCCACAAATGGGAACGGTGGTAATTACGCGCCTTTGAAACAAATGCTGTCCGATTCCGAATCCGATGATGATCGTCAAGCAAGAGATGCTCTTCGTATCAATTTTTCTCCCGGCTGCAATAACCTCGATTACAACAGTGGGCTCCAAACAACGAAGAATTACAGTACAAGCGATATGGACGACTACAACACTAATCTAAACACAGTCGAGAGTACAACGGATAACGTTAGTTTTCTACAATCGGACATGTCGAGTAAGATGTCATTCCCGCGTCGCTGCGCATTTATCGCCTCGATTTTCGTGTGCATATTTACTGTTTTAATCTTTCTCTGGGGTATACCATGCTCGGAGGTCTACAGTTGCGCTGTCAATGATTGGCAAGACAAAACCACTAGTTGGGAGCTTCCTTACGATGAGATCGAGTTGTCCGGTGCAGTGCAAGTGGTCGCCGGCGCTATTCCTGATACTAAAAACCTTATATTCATTTACCGTGGAAATCACATGAAGGAAGACGATAAAAACAGCGACAATGTTAACGGTGTTCTCTTGATTGTTGGTAATTCGGGTAAAGTTGGCTGGTACACTAGGGAAGACAGAATACCGACTGAAATAAATTGCCACCTTATTGATGTGAATCGGGATGGTCAAAAGGACTGTATAGTTTCTGGATCCGAAGGTTTACTTGCTGTGCTAAATCCATTATCGGGTACATATTACTGGTATATACATAAGCAAGGAAAGGTGTTCAGTAATATTGCAGCAATTGACTTCCCAATTGTTATGAAGGATATGGATAAGGATAAAGTGAATGATCTGCTTACTGTAGCGACTGTGTATCCAAATGTCAATCATAATTCATTGCTAATCATATCTGGGGCGACAGGTACTATTATTGGGGATCCCATGACCGTCGATGAATGCTCCACAGTGAAACTTCTATCAGAGACTGATCGCATTTCGTATATTTGTAAAAACGGTGACAATGATACATCAATCGCCGTTAGACAGATTAATTACTCGGATTTATACAGGAAATTACTGAAGTTGGATCAATCAAATCACATTGCATCAGCATCAACTGCCAAGAAAAAAATTAATTTGAGTTTAAAGAAGAAGAATAGGAACACAAGAGAATCATTCACAAATGGACCTGGGAAACTTATTGTGGAAAATAGTGGAGAGTGTCCGTCTTCTTGCAAAGTCAACCTGAAGTTACTGTTGGAAAGAAACGGCACCACTAATGTCAGTTGGGAGTATCCAGCTAATCACGTATACGCCATGAAGCCTAGCTCTTTTTCATTCCCAAACTCAATTCGTGGTTTCGTATTAAAATTATGACAGTGGAACAGTGCACACTTTGCGAAGGGTGCACTTAAAGTTGATGAAGTCACATACAATATGCAAAATTTCAGTCCTAAAACAAATGACTTGTTTTATTACCGTCCTTCGATAAATGTGGCCTCTATTTCATCGTTTATTAAGTATTCAAACTTCACTGTTCATGATATATCTGAGAGAATTGTATTGGTATCTTTTGATAAACTACAAACTCATATTGTCAACGTTAGCCAAACTGACATAGTGCAGATTTGTGTGCGAGATCCCGTCGATATGCTTGCACCCCTGCCAATATGTCAACCAGATTTGGAGTATCAAGAGAAATCATTGATGATTGCAGACTTAGATGGTGATAATTCACACGAATTAATCTCATACTATAGTACGTTTGTTGCTCCTGGCTCAAATACACCAAAGAATTCATATCCTTACAACAACTGGCACTTAACTTCAGTCGTGAGAGTTATCCGTTTGGAGACAGAATTGCCAAAGCTGTTTGTTGCTGATGTTTGAATGATTAATCTAAGGGATTGTTATACTCTTAAACTTAACTTATTTAGGAAATATTCTTGTATCCTGGTCAATGTATTTTTGGATTCCGTATCTTGCCATGCTTGCTGTATGTAGCTTGAAACAGCTAGTTACGAAAATTTTCTAGTCAATATACGTATCTCATAACCAATACACATTCTTAATACTTAATATATTTAGTGTATTGAGATAATTCCAAAGATGTTTAAATATAAAGAGTTAAATGCAGTAGTTGTGTTACCTAATTTATACACAAAATTTTCTAAGGTTGATAGATATACCGTTGTCGTAATTAGCGTCACCTACGATCTGAATCAAAATATATTGCCGTTGTTTTCTGTGAGTCATCAATACGTCATTAGCGTGTTTTACATCGTGTGGCCACCATTCATTCATCGGCTCTCTGTTCTAATGATAAGGCCCAAGTTTGTAGCATAAATCTGTCTAGAGTAATCCAATGTACGATGTACGTACTTTTGAATCTCTCTCTTGTAAAAATGCTTTATTTTGATAGCAACATGTAACTGAGCGTCTTTATAGCATCTTGTGACTGCTGTTAATTTAAAATGATCATCAATCCGTATAGTTATTTATCTTTGGAATCATCTGCTATACAATTTACAATCCATACTTAATCAATAATCTCATATTAGTATAATAAAATAAAACATTTAATTAGCACAAACGTGTAATGCTGTGTTCAAGAATTATAATAAAAAGTTTGATATCGCTTGAACTAATTGATGTTTTTAATTAATTGACGTAAATCATTAATAGAATAAATAGGTCATGTAATGTTTAATCCAGTTTTCACTAAATATTTTCTAATGTAATCAATTTCAATAAAATATATTCAATTTTTGTTTATATTCAATACTAGCAGTAGAAATATTATGTATATAGTTACCATACTTATACTATTGTTAGATGTCATTCGTCATACGAGTTATTTTAATAAAGCTCGATCTGTTTGGGATTTGCATTATTTCATTTAAATTCTGCCTCACTGGGAATCGAACCCCGCACCCTACGAAAGACAAACCACTGCGCCACATGAGTCGTATTCCGTATTATATTTTTAGTTACGAAATGAAACAAAGTTTACAAATTGAAAACACTTTATTACAATTATGCCATTATTGACAAAAACTTAAAATAAACAACCTCCTTACACTTATAGCACCTTAGCATCTATATTTATATTACACTAAAATATTTAACCTAATAGTTTTAAAGATGCTTTTATGTTTAATATGTCCGTGCCTAGGTAACTACAAAAAGTACTGACACAACATATCTGTCATCAAACCAATACATTTAATAAGCTCCGTAATTAAAAATCTCAAATTTTCAGCATATGACAGGCTTTTTACAGTCTTAGGGCTTCATCGTTCTATATTACCGATTGTACACCTTCGTCGTATTATAACTGTTGAAAACTCGTGTGCATTTACAATACACAATCACATCAGTATAACAATACTAAGCTTGCAATTATGTAACTCGATATTATATTGTATACCATAGATCGTGTTACAAATAAATATCTTGTAATGTAAGACACATCAAAATTACGTAGTCGATTAAAAATCAATCGCCTATCGTTTTATTGAAGTTACAGTTAAACTTAAACGTTTATGTATATCCACAAAAATTACCGACGCATCTTAAAATAATATTAAACATCTTGATCACAAAATTACACACAGAATAATTTGGAAACATTTAAGTTTGGCCATTATTTATATTTATATTACCTTCATATTTATATTGTAAGATGTGTTTGATTTCTGAATGAAATATAACAAATGTATGTTAATTTAAAACGAAAAGTAAAAATTTTAGGTCGCTTACTCCATTGTAGCCAAATAAAATCAAACTCATTAATTACTAGTTCTGTAGGAATAACCGATTCAAATAAGATAACAAGAAATTATATAACTTGAATGTATGACGTTTCTAAAACGCAGAAAGTGTAACAAAACTATTCTGTAGTTATTTACGACTAAAAGTGAAAGCGTGGCAACAGTAGGGAGAGTTCTATATGGCTTAGGCTTTGCAAGCTACAATATTTTTTGCATATTAATTACAATTGACACATAACTACTTAAAATCACAGACACCTAATTTATTAAAAATATTATAAGTATTAATGACTTCAAAGTACTGAAATAATATAAAATATTTTAAGTTTTAAAAACGTATAACAAGGAATGTTTAAACGCGATCTCATTTACGCAATTAAAATGTATTAATTGGCCTAATTTATATTCTGTTCAAATGTATAACTCGAGTTAGTTATAATCAAATAATTGAAATTATTTATTGTGGCTAGTAGATAGGTGAATAATAGTAGAAATACAAAAGCTCCTGCCGGTACAGGCTTATATTAAACATAATGTATAATTAATTTAAAGTGTCCTTTAAGGCTTGTGCACTTTCCCTTACTATCGACAAACATAGTCTAGTCTTTCAATTATAGAGCTATCTAACGATAACAACATAAACGTGCCCTCCAGAGCACGGAATCGTTAAAAATATTTAATCAATAACAATCACACATTAAACTTGTATTGCACGTTTAAAATGATCGACTATTTACGATTGATGTAAGGCGTAGAACCGAGATCGTACCATAACTAATTAGTAGAATTAGTTATAGAATTGTGCGCTTTAAAGTATATATATAATTGGTATTAATAAAAATCTCGTGCTTTTAAATAAGATATTTAGTTACTGCACATGTCAAGTTAAAACTAGTTATTTTATACTATCCTCTACCGAATTAGTGCACGGGTCTCTCCTCATCACTGAGGAGGCCTAGAGCTTTCTCCACCACGCAGTTTTAATGCGGATTTGTTGCAATATTATTACACCATACTATAAATTTCCTTTAATCGTGATTAAATCGACGTCGATCAACTAGAATAACGAGTCTGTTATGTAAGAAGTTATAGTAAAATAGGATCTTTCCCGCTCGGGAACACCCTTTCGACAACACTGCTGATTTACTAAGTGTTAAATCAAGCGATACGACAAAATTTGTTCTGACAAGAAATCTTGGAAGATTATTTTCGTAAATTTCTCTTACATAGTTGGAAATTCTTACAATAAGACAAAATAATATCTCTCGGTTCTGACAGTATGAAATTTAATCTTACAATTCTAACGAATTATATATATAAATATACTTGTGTTCATAAATTTATTACTATGATATAGTGATAAACAAGGTCGTATGGCAAATGTCGTTAAATGTTGCTGACGCCTCTTTAGTAGAATCGATACGATTATATACAAAAACTATATAAAGGCCCGATAACATACATCCGTCAGAGTATTTACAATGACAATAATTAATGATTAATCGTTAATCAGTCATTGTAGCCAATTCGTATTATTATACCGTACCGTACCGTTATACCGTACAATTTATGTGCTATAGAAAACAACTTATCGTTTTGACCATCCATAACCAATCAGTCAAAGCGGGAGTGAGCCTAGGTAAATTACTTAACGTTAAATCCAAAAGTATATCTTGGTATACATATCATAACAATAGGTTTTGATACTTACTAGTAATATATACATATTAAACTGGCTGCAGCAGCCTTTGGAAATATATAATAATATTAATAATCACTTCAATAAACCGAGACCTGTCATAACTTTTTGGATTATAGTCAATTATTAACTTATATAAAAAAATCTAGCTTAGCTAATTAACTTGACGTAACATACGTGGATATGTCTTCGAACTCAACGTTACACGTCACTAGCAAACGCATCATAGATTATACACAATAAATGCTGCAAGTTTTTAAAAAACAAAACACACCGTATCTTCACACTTTTATAAAATGTGTTTAAACAAAATCACAGCTCGATTTGTTATTTAATTGTCATTATAAAATGCAGATCACATTCATTAAACTGGTAATGTCTGAACCATATTGTTCCAAGTGACACGAGCCATCCAATTGATTCATCCTTTATTATCATTAGGACCTATCTATTAAAAAGTTTATGGGAAACGTCAAATAAACTGGTAAGCAAGAAATATTGCGAATAACGATTATGATATAATGCTAAAAGAATATATATTCTAATGAGTTTTCTTTAAAAAAAAATAAACATTAATACCAATGTTAATTTGATGCCTCCCAAAAACCTGTTACTTAGGTATATTACTAAAGACGCTATTTGTCTTTCACAATAAACATATTTACATGTCAATACCACAAATATTAATGTACGGAGCTATTACCATAGTATTATGACTATTTTAATGTGAATATACAACACTACCGTACATGGACATCAGTATTTATTTAATATTTTTTTTTTAGTTTTATGACGATTTTTCAATATTTTTCAAATTTTCTTCAAAAAAAAGCCGTGCGTATTTAGAATCCATGTCACTTGAATCAGTCTATGTCAAACATGTACAAAACCTACTTACAATCTTGCATATCAATAGCAGGAAATTTACCAACAAATCTCACGCCTGTCCGCGGGATACCGACAAATGCGTGTCTTATGTTGCGAACAAAAACACCTACGTACAGAAACATTATCTCAATCACAGATTATTTATCATAGACGCCATTTATCATCATCACGTTAAGCAAAACAATGTAGAACGGTAAATAGGTAAATTGCACAAACTTCACTGTACTCATTCAAATTGGTTCTGGAATAAATGTAAATAAGCGTTGCCTAGCAACAACTAACAATTTGATGCATAAAGTATTTTGTTGTGTTTTCAGTAGGTTAATATTTATGTATACTTTATTTTGTAATGTTTATTATTAAGAAAACTATTCAGCACTATTCACAGTTTTGGTAGTTACTTCTATTTGTAAGTATATTCAGACGTAATGCAAAACGGTACAATTTTTTTGAAAAGTTTACAAATCGCTTCACTTAAATTGGCTTGAAACGAACATGTTGCGTGTTTTTTCTCGCAAATTATACTTATTATCGATACATACAAAATTAATTAAGAATTTTGAAATACCATAACAATTAGTTTACTTGAAAGGTAGCATTTACTTGTGTCTTTCCAAAATGGTAATAGAATAAAAAAAACTACGTTAAACACGCATATTGAAACATACCTACACTAATAATTGATTTTCCATTTATATATATTTGTGTGCCATATGCCAGTATGCAAAAACCGTAGAAACAAATTTTAATGTTTTATTTAAATTTATTTGGGATCAATTTTGTTTATAGTATAATATATTAGTATAGATAACTAACGACCTTTAGCCGATCTAACCATGGGTAAATCTCCTATTTGAACTAGTATATATATGAAAACCGTACACAATTTTAATGGCATATTTACATTTATTCTGGAACCATTTAGTATTGTACAAGGAACGACCTGTGCCACCATCTAAGGCACCACCAGTCTGTTTTCCAGATCAATTTTGAACAGAGTACAGAACGGTCTGTAGCCATGTATTTACATTTATTCCGGAACCATTTAATGTGTACAAGGTACGGCCTGTACCTAGGGCACCACCAGTCTGTTTTCCGGATCCATTTTGAACCGAGTACAGAACGGTCTGTAGCCATATATTAACATTTATTCCGGAACCATTTAATGTGTACAAGGAACGGCCTGTATCTAAGGCACCACCAGTCTGTTTTCTGGATCCATTTTAAACCAAGTACAGAACGGTCTGTAGCCATATATTTACATTTATTCCGGAACCATTTTGTATTGTACAAGGAACGGCCTGTACCACCACCTAAGGCACCACCAGTCTGTTTTCCGGATCCATTTTAAACCGAGTACAGAACAGTCTGTAGCCATATATTTATATTTATTCCGGAACCATTTAATGTGTACAAGGAACGGCCTGTGCCTAGGGGGCACTACGAGTCTGTTATCCGGATCCGTTTTAAACCGAAAACAGAACGGTCTGTAGCCATATATTTACATTTATTCTGGAACCATTTAGTATTGTACAAGGAACGGCCTGTACCTAAGGCACCACGAGTCTGTTGGTGAGTGCTGTGTCGTCGATGACGGCGTATTCCTTCAGCTCGAGCTGCGGACACAGAGTGACGAGCTGCTCCGCCACGTTGTAGCCCGCCTCGTCGAACACCTCCACTGTCATCTCGTCGTAGTCGCGGGCGCTACACACATTAATTAGGTATTTAATTACAGTTAATAGTATCAAGTGTTACTTTGAAATACCTTGTGTAAGGTTCATGATTTTATAGTTTGATATTTTGATCTGGTTTTCGGTTTGGGCTTGCAACACTGGAAGAAATAGAATAGAATGTCGGGTGGATGATTGACAGGAGGAGGTTGATATTGTGATTCTTGGAGAATAGCGAAATTAAGTAATAGAAAATGGAAGTAAGTAAATAGTGAATAACCAGGAAAGAGAATAAATATGTATGGATCAGTAGAGACGGTGTTTTATTACACTTGGTATCAAATTAGTATTCATTTACTTTTTTTTTATACATTATAAGTTAATGCTTGACTACAATCCCACCTGATGGTAATCGGTGATGTAGTCTTGGGTGGTAAAGCGCATTAACTTAGTAGAAGCCTATTCACTCTTTATATACTCTTTTTTATACTTTGCAACTTTGGTCAAACAATTCTGAACAAGTAAGAATCCATAAAGAACAATTAAATAATATGTATGATACGTATATGTTTTATATAGAACCTACCGAAATCTCAATTTATCAAGTAGGGATTGTTAGAAAATGCCACAGGCATTAAGTCCGCCCATTGTGATTTAGTTTTTAGGTTTACAATAAATAATATATGGGACTCCTGACTGCCTGTATACGTCAAAATATAATATTATTATATAAACCATATTGAGCAGTATCAATCAATCATTTAGTCGTAAAAAAGAAGTAATTAATTTGGTGTCAGAATTTATACCTGCCAAATATTTTCAATGTCATCTTGGCAAATAAATAATATTATTAATCTACACTAATATTATAAACAGGAAAACTTTGTTTGTTTGGTTGTAATGAATACACTCAAAGACTACTGGACCGATCATAAAAATTCTTTCACCATTCGAAAACTACATTATCCACTGGTAACATAGGGTTCCGTAAGATATTAGATTTTTGTTAGTAACGTTGAATATGGATTCGGCTGACGTTCGTGAACCGCTCCCGTCATATATATAATCGTCAACATTAGTAATATAAAAGTGTTAGAGTCACTGACATGACGTGCACTTCGAGCGTGCGCTCGTTGACGAGGCGATGCAGCGTGTCGCGCGCGGTGGCCCAGAGCCGCGAGCAGTGCGCGCGCGCCCGCACGCCGGCCAGCGCGCACCGCACCGCCTGCTCGGGCAGCACGCCCAGCCGCGCGGGCAGCACGCGCACCTCGTCCTCCTTCACGAACACCTTGTTCCCGTAGTCGATGTACTGCACCTGGATACCACCCCACAACTAACAATTTAACCGCCTGTTTCTGAAAGGCTCGTCAAAATCTTGTTGTACTAACAGACATTCAAATTAATTCACGTTTCTAGCACTGATAATAGAATAACAAATCAAAAACAAAATGGCATTTGATATATGATTCGGAGGAAAATTTTATAGCTCTTATACAATTTAAATGAGATAATTTTGCATTTAGCAAGCCAATTGACGTTTGACAAGAGTTTTGACAGTTTATTATTTAATTTTTTGCTAATCAACCTTTCAGAAACTGACGGTAAATGTGTTACAGTAATACTCTGGACTTACGCGATAGGTGAGACCTAGATAACCGCGTAAGTCGAGGTCCAACTTTGCATATAAAAATAAATAAAGTTTGTGTAAACGGGACTCGGAGCATGCCTTCTTCTTCATTTCCATAATCATCTTTCGTTGTCAGCAATTCTTGAAAGTAATCAGCATCCACCTCAAATTTAATTGTTTGGCAATATTGAACAATTTTTTCTAAAACAAAAACCGCGTATCTCCGAATTCGCGTAAATTGAGGTAGCGTAAGTCGGGGTATTACTGTATTTGTCTTTATGTTGTATAGTAAACGACCAGCGTGGCGAAATGGCCACCGCGCCGGACCGCCGTCCGAAGGGTTCGATTCTCAGCGAGGACGAGAGAAACTTTAATAATGAGTTTAAATTTCTGTTCTCGGTCTGGATATGAT
>DWJN01003883.1:0-13033 GCA_018248895.1 Carystus phorcus
TAGATAGAGTGATTGAAGAGGAAGGTTTATATGTATAATACGTTCACAGTTTTTCTGTAGTGTATTTAATATCAGCACTGCACTGCGAAGCCGGGACGGGTCGCTAGAAGAATATAGTTTATTTCCTCTCACAATAATACATTTTACAACAGTTTTGTATATCTAAGTCTAACTATCTTGTTATACTAAGTTTTAACAAGCTGAACGGACTAAAATAAAAAAATGTAGGTCTTTTGAAAATGACAGTAGGTAGTATAATAAATACCTACATTTGTGTGGTACAAAGCGGGCTGGCTTATTTGAACCAATCATGTAAATAAGTAATAAAAGTTAAAATATGTTTATGTATTTACAAATGAGTTTATTGATGAATAAATGAGGAGACAAAATGAAACTTACATATATATTTTAATGAAAACTCTTTTCCAAATTTGGCCTAAAAATAGTAAATAATCAACATAAATTGGTTTTCGGTAGAAAGTTGTGCGCTTTACAGACTAAAAATATGAGGCAGGTAATAAAAAAATAAAACAATATACCAATTATAATTTTAGTAGGATGACCAAAAGACTATATGTTATAATAAAATTTTTTGCTGTATCAGGGCATTAGAATACAGTCCCATGCTGGCAGATCAGGATGATATCAGATGCTGAGGACTTTCTTTTGCCATTTCTTCTCTTTATAAGGCACCCTTCCGAAATGGTGGTAGACGCAAAATATCTTATGTTTCATAAGTGTATTTATAAATACCTACATGAAATAAATAATTTGAGTTTGATACGAATTAAATATGATAGAATTATACCTCTCTTTTAGTATCTTGTTCTTTTTGTTGAGTGCATCCATCTATAATTGATTATAAATAAGTCTTTTGAATAAATTTAAGATTATAAACCATAATTTAAAAACTTAAGAACTGTTTAGCTTTTATGTTTCAAAATTAGGTCTGAGTTACATTTATGAAGGTGGATTTGAAAAAATATCTGATCCACTTTATTCTGCTGGCTTAAATTGAGAGGATAGGATTTATTTAAACGATAACACTAATAAATTCGATTGAATTCCACGTTGTATTTTTATACTTCTTTTGCTGTCATTGTTCATTTATTACTACCGTATATCAATCAATTTATACTGATATTCCATTTTCCTCATTGTCAGAAACCATATTTTATCATATGCGGTTTAGTAAACAAGTTAACATTATTATCAGTATTTCAAGAATGAACCTTGAATTGAAATAAATAATATTTTTGCAAGAAAAGTTTAATGGCGAAAACATTGACAGTTAGCTTTATTTCGTCTGTATTGGCCCCTTTACTTTGCAAATTTTCAATTATATTTCAATCCTAAACTAAGTACCAAATAAATTAAATAACTCCGAAAAGAATAAGTTGGGTTTATAAAAAAGGTCCTCAAGTATATCATATTATGATGCCAAATAAATAAACAAACGTTAGAATAATTGCACACTTTAGACAATTATACCTTTTGCTTCCCAAAATAGATAAATGGTCACCAAATAATGTCGATTGTGCACCAAATTAATGGTTAGGTTAGGTTGGTATGATTTTATTACCGCCAAATGAAGCCCGCGACATTTATCCATTTTGGTAAACGTTTGAATTTCACTGGTAGTAAAATAGTTACATTTTTGGACAACGTTTAAACACAAGCCTGTTATTTGTGACCGATATAATAGAAATTAAAAATTTGATCACCACATTTATATAATAATACTTTACAGTTAAATGTTAAAAGACCCTGAATGTAGAATTACTAATAAAATGTTGCTATCAGACGCAATTATGATAGTGGATAACGTTAGTACACGAATTAAACGACGCGCTATGTAACGTACTAAGTTATGATAACAAATATGCAATCCTACACTCATAGGTGATACCAATTATTACTAGCGATGTGCCCTCGTTTCGCTTCGATGTAATTTACTTTGTGTATATGTTACTATAATAGCCTATTTGTTAGTTAATCTTAGGTTTTACCGGAAAATTTTAGGATTTGCCGTGGTTTGGGGTTTTACAGTAACATAGTAACCTTTTTTCCCTTATTATTTTAATCATATTTGCATCACGCGTGCGGTATCAGAGATTGCTTGAATAATTGTCGCGAGGTATTTTTAATTTTGGGATAACTCCTAAGAAATTATTGTAAATAGTATGATGTAAAGAGCAATTATAATGTACCTACATGCTAAAAGTAACTAATGTATTTAATTCACGAGGATTAATGTCGTATACGTCTATATAGTTTTCCGAATAAAACGTTATGTGTGACCATTTTTTTTAATTTAAACTTTATTCTTAAAGGATAGACATATGCCATCACGGTCTTCATTGTAGACCTATATCTAACAGAGTATATTGTTACATATTAAAGGGATTAGGCAGCGTTTTCAATGAAAACTCCCAATCGTCATATTTCATTCTATTTACACAAAACAGTAATGAATTATACACCATCGTCTTGAATCACTCCCTAAAACCCTTGGAATATAGTTATAGTACATACTAGTATTTTTAAGAAATTTGTCACGTTTAAATGCTTCACATACGATGCAGGGTGTGAATCAACAACACTTTTTTGTATCAAATAGCGAAAACTATGCTTTGACGACCCGCGTGGCGTAATGGTCACCACGTTCGAAGGGTCCTGGGTTCGATTCCCAGCGAGGCGGAAATTTGAATGATGAGTTTGAGTTTCTGTTCTCGGTTTGGGTGTGTGTGTGTGTGTTTCTGTTTCTGTGTTGTCCATGGCACCCACGACACAGGGTATCCTAGTGTGGGGCTATGAGTGTGTGGTGTTATTTATTATTATTATTGTCTAATTAAAAAAAAAATCAACAACGCTTTAGTCATTCGAGCCGCGTATCGATGCGAATATAAGATAAGTCATACCCTAATTTATAATTTTCCGGATGACCAATAGGAAAACTTAGAATTACTGCAGATCATCTAAAGCTCTGTTTACATCCTGTATATTTCATAGCGTCATGTTCAATAATAGTATTTCACCACATCAATTATAATCTATACATATAATAAAACTGTAACTAATCGCTGTCATGGCATGGCATGGCATGGCATGGCATGGCAAATATATTTAAAAATTCGTAATGGCCCCCCGCCTTTATATACGTAAGAGATTCCACAACATTATTTTTTCAATTTATCTATATATTTGTATGCCTGTATATATGTATGTGCGCGCTGATCTTCGAAACGGCTTATCCGATTTGAAAGCAGTTTTCAGGATTATATTGTGGTAGTCTTTACTTACCATAACATTTAGTACTTTTTTTATTTAAATCAGCTAACAAGTAAAGAAGTTCTGTCAATTTATGTCAATCATTCATTGAACGAAGTTACGACCTACTAGTCAATCAAGACCTACGTTTGCAACTACAAAGAATATCAACGTAGTCTGAAGTCTAAACACGCATTAGGTTTTAGGGATAACTAAAAAAGTACTCTTCTAGATCTCGCTACAATTTTAATGGGACAAGCAACAGCTTTCTAATATAAAGATAATCTTTAAAATTGGTACAGTACATTAAAATGCAATCGAATAAGAACCTCCATTTTTTAATTCGGTTACAAAATTGAAAAACTACTAAACGTAGAAGTTATTTTTTTCTCATGTAGTATTATTTAATAGATTTTATAATATGTTTCCTGGTATGAGTCATGAATGCCAAGAGTGTTACGACATAATTATCTTCTTTCCTACAAATGTATGTAGCCGTCGCGTTTATGACTGAGTCAATTGGCTTCCTTAATTCCCTTTAAACATTCATGGTTTGGATCCTCTAGCTCAGAGGTGAACAACCCGCGGACTGCGGGCCGCATCTGGCTCTTTTAGCATTTTAAAATTGGATTTTTTAAAGGTTTTTATAGCTCACTGTGTCAAAACATAAAATAATACAACATAAAAAAGCATTATGATACAAAAATTTATCAAAATTATAAAAACTTTGGTTGTAACTTCTAAACATCAAGTGAATTTGAATTAGGTTATATAATGCTAAGCTATGTGCGGCCCTCAAGCATAAATCAAATTTAAAATTGCCCATTTAATTAAAAAGGTTGCTTACTAGCTTAGCCCTGTTCAAACTTATTTGTTTCATTTTAACAGTTACCCTGTCTAAGTTTAAAGATAAGTAAATGGGCAGTTTAAAATTTATCGTGGAGGAACCGGAACTTCGCTTCGCTGGGCATAAAATATTATAACTCCATTATAAGTAGGTAGTTATAAGAAATATAATTATAAGGAACAATGTTTTAATCAAAAACGGCCTATATGTATTACAAAACGTGGACTAGCAAAGTACCGGTTTAAACCTATATTAGACCAAGTAAAATAAACCTTGACTTAAAGCATAAAAGATAAACCTATACTTGATAATCGTGGGTTATGTAATAAAGCGGTAAATGAACAGTATTAAATAAAAAGGAAAAATCAAATAGTTTATGTAGTAACTAATATAATATTATAAAGAGGAACAATTTGGTTGTGTAGTAATAATTGTCTTTTGCTGCAGTCATTTGTCGCTCATAAAAAATATAAGTTGTTGTGTAGCAGATTATACGTGTAAATAAAAATTCGACGTTTAAGGAATAGTTTATTGGTTATTTTTTTAAACCTCATTTAAGAATATTTAGCTACTACTAAATTATTAACTAATTATCTAGATTTAGTGATCTTGGCTTTGTTACTTATGTGTATGCGCGTTGAATAGTAAGTGACAGTTTTCCTTAAAGGAAACACTAAGTGCGATTTTTAAAGAAGTTTACCTATAATTATATGAGCGACTGCACTAGAAACAATTTTCAATCCATTCATTTTTAAGATAATCTCCTACGTTTTTGACAAAAGGTTCTCTCAAAAATATAACAGTAAGGCAGTTGAATGAGTCGTGGTTAGTAATTTTTAGTGTTTTTAAAAATTATGCCATTAAAAATATACATATATAAATAAATAAAGCTACTCTTTTTATTTGCGCTCAATGACTCTTTTTGTTAATTATTAAAATTTTAATAACTAAAAAGTAAAGACTCCTTTTCTTATTCGTGCTTTATCATTCTACGAAACGAACGTTTACAGATGACAATTGTATTTGTGTGAACGTTAGTATCATTAGTCATGAGCTCATAGTAGAACGATAAGTACTGCGGACCTTATCCGTAGCGTTATACTAACAAAGTACGCCCAAGAAAATAATGAAATGGTGACGCAATATCCCCCAGCATAGGATTCCGCATCGTGGGTACAGTGCCAAATAAAATGAGTGATCAAACGTTTTGTTTTCACGTCTTACTTCCCACAAGCGGCTTTCAATAAGACTTAGCTACTAATTTCTAGATTAGTAGCTAACATTAAAAGTAATAAAATGTATTACTAATTACTTTGGTGTGGTCACCTGCTATTCTGTCCAAAACGATTCCTTCTAATAATGCTCTCTTTATAAATAATGCTCTTTTTCCGGTGTCCTGAAGCAGTGGCGAGAAGCTAGTATTGAACTGTCATTTATTTTCCAAACGTTTTCTTTTTCTTCTATATTTAAATTTCAAGCATAGAGCAGTTCAATACTAGGTTCGCCACTGCTATATGATAAAGATTTTATTTAAATTGAATTTAATTACATTTCATCGTGCACATGTGTTTTTTTATTATTTATATGTATTATTTTCGTCTTAGTGGCCTGTAATCTTCTAAGACGAAAAAAATAATTTTACTTTGTCTAGGGTTTTTCATGTTAGGGTGCAAAATAACTTACTTCACAGCAGTGTACTTATTCAGAGCAATGATAGGGAAAGACGGGAGTTCAAAGCCCCAAAAATGGGGAGGGACCGTTCCAGAACACAGAGACACATTTGAACAAATTCAAATTGTAGCTAATTATTTGGGCCGAGGCCATAACGTTTACTGCAAAATAAGGACGCGTTCGTGAAATAACACAAGAGGTCATCCGACTACTGAGATGTGACTATCTATCCATCTATTCATTTCTTATGAGCTTAATTCTGTTACGCATGGACACCAAATGTGCCGGCGACAACATCAACCCTTAATAAGAGGTCAGTAGAACTTCCAATTATCTTTTAGGGTTGCCGTCCGGTACGCAGAATCATAAATACACGTATAACAAGTACATGCAATGAAATGTACTTTCTGACGTATTTAGCATCAGAATGAGCCGACGAAACTGGTTTTGTTAAATTCCTAACGGAACTATTACCTACAGACCTCTTATATGTAGAAGTCATTTCGAGACATCAATATCGTAACTTAATCAGACTATCGCTATGATAATTATTACCACAGCTACTTATAATTAGAAGAATTCCGTATATGAGTTGGAAAAATGGGCTATTTGCTGTATAACAAGTGTATAATGTTTAATTAGACTTGGATTAAGTTAAGTTACAATTGCGATTTTGGGGATGAAAATAATTTTATCAAAGTTAAAGTAAAGTTATGTCCTATATTTGTCATTTATATCCCATATATCCATAATTCAAACTAGCAGTTTTAGATGCCTGATGAAGCAGTTCCGAAAACTTACCTACATTACTATTTATATAACTATCACAACACATTTTTCCTTCTCAACAAATTATTATCACGTATTCCTTTCCTCATATGCCATTATTTTGGATGACATGTCAAATTATTTATACATCGTGTTCTGTGGTACGACTGCGATGATATATAAAATATGACGTCATATTCAGTTTCTATAAACGCCATCGTTCGTCATCACCTCGATGTCGTTATCGACTTCAAAAGTATTTCCTTCCCTTCGTTTGGTTCAGTCGATTATAAGCAAGCGTTGGTGTTTGGACGTGTAAGTTTACGGTCTACAGTTGTGTAATCTGTGGGAGCAGTACTGTGATAGTTCAAAGACTGATTCATAAAATAATCGTTAATACTAGGTGAGTGTTATTGTCTTACAAAAAAACAAACATGATAACCTATAAACTTTACTATCGCTATTAAATGTTACCAATATTCTTGTGGCATAAGATAGTTTGGAAATATTAATTTAATGATGGTTTAATAGTAGAAATTGGCTCTAGGGATACTGCTATTTTTTTTCTGTGGGATAATTGAAAACAGAATAATAAACGAAATAATTGTATTTGAAAACTTTTCAATATGTGTATACCGCTATTTTATATGTAGATCATGTCATGTCAAACTGACATTCGTATAAAATAACAATCGTAATTATAGTGATAACGTATATATAACATCAAGGAAAATTTAATTTTAAATTTTTGTCAAAATAATTTCGCTTGTGGTCATGTCTCGGTCAAACAAGTTTTCCTTCTAATACCTGAGATGCGTCATCGACGCAGGCGTAGTAAACAAAATCGATACAATGGGAACTAAAAGTAGTGTTAATATGCTGTAGTTTATTTACCATTATTTTAACGTGACCTTCGTACTACATCGCTCGTATGTAAAAATATTTTTTGTAGTAATAAATTGTTTGGGAGCTACTCTCAAGGCTAATTCAACTTAATGGTTGATGAATCAGCGAAATGAAACACAGTCATATTGTTAGTTATATGACGGTAAAGGAAAATTGTGATATTAAAACGCCGATTCAATAATACTGTGATGTTAAAAGTTATGAGGATAAAGTAACATATCAGTAGATTTTTATTTAAAAAACGTAAATTTATGAACTCGTGTTTGTGTTGTTTTTAAGAACTTTGGTAATCAACTGTCTATGAATGTTATCGATAGATTTCAAGAAACATGGATCTTTTGGGTTTAGACGCTTATAAAGCACTACCTTCATAGGTACCGATATTTTCAAACATCTATGTAGTCTATATGAAATTATATTTTTCATTTCAATTAGGTCGTTATTGAGATCTGATAAAAGCGTATCAGCGCTTTTTATCTTTTTCATTATACATCATTACTGTGAATGTGGTCATTATTTGATGAATTATCTGTTTGTTTGTACCAGTTATTATATACTATACATAGATAATAGTACCTAATGATCTTGGTTCTTGACCTTCGTAACAAAATATGTTATGCGCAGCGTCGATTATGCGTTGCAACCGATTCATCTTGGATTACATTACAATTGATGATCTCACTTCATCTAAGATTTTCAATATATATATTATTACATAGATTACTCACCGTATACTTACTTCCCTCTGGTATCTACGAAAACCTATTTAAAGTCGAGTGTTCTTGAAATAAAAGTATCTATTTGAGTCATTGCGTTACGGAACAATTACTTTATAAGGATATAGGTTTATTTGATTCATTTTGCGATAACTTCTACTGGTTTTAGTAAATTACTAATAAATTGTTTGTCGAGCTTTATATAAATGAATAGTAAGTAGTATATAAATAATAGAAATATAGGTCATGTCCTACTCTGTTCAAATTTAATGTCATTGTTGTGTACTTTTTGTTCACGATATTCTTGAGGCCAGGTATATTACCAAACAAAGATATATCTACTAGTATGTAACTATAGACGCAGACTTTTTTTCTAATTCGTACTTAACAAATATGCTTTTAAACTTCCCTACGGTACTACTTTTGAACACGCTCCTTAAGATCAGCCTGTTCCATCATTTTTTGTAAATCCTTACATAAACAACTCATATCGGTAACTCTTAAGATTTACCGGTAAAACCTAAGATTAACAAACAAACGGGCTTTTACAGTAACTTATGCATATTGTAATCGTCGCCAATTATAAGTTATTGCTAACTTAATAGACACTCACACCTTTTCTTAAATTTGTGTATGCATAAAGGCATTCGTGGATTTTAATTGTTTTTTTAACCTTTGATTTGATGATATTTCCAGTCACAATGGCCATCCATATTAAAGACGCTGAAGATCTGAAGAACAGAATCGCCGAGGCTGGCGATAAGTTGGTCGTTATCGACTTCATGGCGACCTGGTGCGGGCCCTGCAAGATGATCGGGCCCAAGCTAGAGGAGCTCGCCAACGAAATGGCCGACTCCATTGTCGTCGTTAAGGTAAGATAACAAACACCCTGTCATTATAATCAATCGGGGGCATTGTAGAAAATCGCCGGTCAGAACAGTTCGATTCACAGTAATTTCAATAATGCATTTGAATTTCCGTCTGGATTTGTTCCCTTGTCTGTCCCACAGAAAATTCTAGAGTGGGGCTATGACAAAACATGAGTGTTTTACGCTAAGGCTTATGTGTTTTTAATAGGCGAACAATCCTCTCCATTAATTTTTAGTGGAGGCTAGCTAGTGAAGCAGGCGCCAGGGTTCTTTAACCAAAAATATGGATCATCTACAGAAGAATTTACTTTTCATTAGGCAGTAAAGAAATCTGACATTAGGTCCGAGACCGAGATCGTATTCCTTAACTTATGATCTATTTGAACCCCGTTAAAACGAATGCAAGACATTGCTTTGAGCAAGTACTTTTACGACTTGGGTGCGGCACGGTCGCGATCCTAACAGGAATTGTATCTCATATCAATATTGTAAATAGTTACGTTTAGTAACGCTATCTCTTCAAGAGTAAAGTAAATGGTATTTAATTATTGTGAAGATAGTACGGAGTTGATAAAATGTTGAAGGTTGCTATCGTTGATTACGTATTTTATCTATTTAGCTGTTCAGTAAACATTTTAATGATAACTTGTATTTCTAACAGCACTTTTTATTAGATCAGTGGTTAATTCTTTCTAATATAAATTTATTTTAAACTACTGTTTTAGGGTAAAGGATTTCCAATTCAATAAAAAATAACTATTTCCTACGAATTCCCTTTAAATGATTTTCCTGTAGGTTAGTGTTATCGACGGCTAGCCCGGCTCGGTATTATATTTAATTTTTGAATAGTTCTTTTTTTGGTAGTGATGTTTTTGATATTTTTGTCAGAGAGAAAATAAAATGATAATGAACTAAAGGACGCTCATAGATTTTCTTTTGCAATAAAACCCTTTGCAATAGCATTATTTGCTTAATAACTACAGTTAATTTGTAGCTACTTTGTAAAGCTAGAAGTCCCTCAATTCCCAGTCACGCCAGCCATTTGTGTTACATATACTATATGTCCAAGCCATCCACAGTAGTGTTTTAGTGCATGGGAGGATTATCAGCGGTTGTTTACCATAAATGTTCTCTCGTTTCAGGTGGATGTAGATGAATGTGAAGACATCGCTGCCGAATACAACATTAACTCGATGCCCACATTCGTTTTCGTGAAGAGTGCTAAGAAACTGGAAGAGTTCTCCGGCGCTAATTTCGATAAACTCAAAAACACCGTACTTAAGCACAAGTAAACGATTGAGGGGTGTACGCTCACTAACGACTACACTTTGATACAAGGAAATTACAATAATTTACATGCCATAAGTTTGATAGTTAAGACTCGATTTTACCACTGACACCTTTTACCATCGAGCAGTTATAGGCATTGCCTATAAAACGTAAGGCGTTGTTACCAAAAGGTCAAAGGCCAAAGGTGACCATGAACTTAGCGATAATGTCTGCTGTTTGGTAAAAATTACACAAAAAAGTACTCATTGTACTTATCCTTCTTGGTGGGAATCATGTCTAACAATGCTTTATAAATTTTTAAAGCTACAAAGCTTATACGTAATTTGCCATTTGCAAGTCACAAAGATCTTTTTATGAATGTGTACAATTCCCAGTGTGTTGAATATATGAATGTAATTATCTGTGCGATAAGGATCTAGATAACTGATGGCATAATAATTTTTAGGACCAGTGTGATATGTATTAAAATTTGAAATATGGCAACATTGAACTATGTTTTCGATGAGTAACTGCATTTAAAATGTTGCCATAAATATTTTTGTACGTCTTTCAATAGCACCAGTATCTGTATGTCCACGATTTGGTTCTGATAGGTGATGCGTACACTACCGAAGTCGTTGTATTATTATATGTGTATTTTTCACTATTATATATGTTGCAAAGTATTGTTACTTCAATAAAATAAAATCTTAAAGGTTATGCTTTTCATTCCTATCTTAGTCGCCATTTATCCATTACAGTAAACAGTGGAAATTTGAATAACAAGCCATACAAATCCATGTAACTTAATAATTAACATTTTTCTGTAAAGAGAGAAAACAAGAAGGTTCATACATTTAGTCTGCAATGTAATTAAATAGGACCTTTATAAAGAAAACTACAAAAGCTTTTACTATTTTTTTTAATCTTACACAACTAATATACACAATCATGTTTCTCTTTATATCAGAGATGGTGCCTTGTTCCATAAGTGACGAACGAAACCCTCGTAAATGTTTAGGTACAGATTTTCCTGGCAAAACTAAGTGAAACTCCACTTATAGCACTATGTTCTCTATAACATTTTTACATTTCACAACCTAAGGGCGGAACTGACACAAATGTATAATATGTCAATGTTTCAGCACACTTAGGGTATTACACCGAAAAAGAACTAATTTTCTTGCTGTTCAATATAGTTGACATAGTTACACAGCCAAATTAATTTAATATTACTCTCAATAACGGCGAGAATCCAAACTACTAGAATTCAAAGTAGTTCTAAAGCTTCACTTCTGTAGCAAGGTATCAATTACGACTATTTTATGCGAGTTACACATAAAAAAATACTTAAATGTACGTACTTAGATTTACACATCTCTCTAATGATCTAGAAATATAAACCAAAAATTAAAACGCCTTCAAATATGAAGTAACCCATAAAACAGGAGTAGATGGAGTTTGAAATTTTTAATAATAATTAAATATGCAATTCAGAATCCTTGCAACTAGATTCAACAACTCTCCATTAACACTTTAGGCTCTTTGGATTACTTAATATTCAAATAGATTTACAATATTTACTGACATGTTACAAACAAATTTATTTTGATGAATTGTTGGAGGTTGTATACTAAAATGAATGAAATATTTAATAGTAAAAATTTATTGAAATACTTAATAATGTATTGATTCTCATTAGGTTTATTAGCGCTAACGAAATTTGCTAGCAAACAAAGTGAAATGAATGTAAAAAATAAACTGTCACTTACATACAAAAATAGAACATCACATGCGATAGCATTATTGCTGTTTAGTTACATATATTGGCTGTCACTGTACATAACAATATGTAAGACTCCTAATTGTCAATTACAATATTATTTTAAAAGAAAGAAGGCACTGTAACACACAGAGTCTAGTTCATATAAAGTCCATCTCGATTTCATGTAAGTTGATGTGTAACCTGGAATAAAAATACATAAAATTTTGACTCAAAATTTTATAACATAAAACACTTGGCACCGCTCAAAAAATTTATTGAAAAAGTATTTGAATGCTCCTAAAACTAACACCATCCCAATTGGCTGTGAGTGACTGTACGCTAGGTCGTTTTGCGATTGAAAATAGGATCCCCCGCTCAATAATAGCGTACCTCCTTCACCGTAAAACATTTGTTCTTTCAAGCAAATGCCCAGATAAACAGATAAGACGTTAATCCTAAAGTAAGAGTCCAATAGGGAGCAACGGCGATAGGAAAGAATACAAAGAATAATTACAAAACCAGTTCAAAATGTCGAAAATACTTGGTATTATTAAATTGCAATAATAATAATAATAATATGCATAAGGTTGGCTGGCAGAGAATAAATGCTTTTAGCATAAAATCCGCCCTCTGTTCCTTTACTGCTTAAGATTCATTAAAGAGTGAATAAACTTAAAACCATTTATTCATGTAGATATTATTTCAATACACATATGCACTTCATTTTTTGATTCTACCACCGTTTCGGAAAGGTGCTTTTACATCGAGGAGAAGAAACGGCGAAACTCGAAGGCGAAACTCCTCAGCACATCTTTTGAACTAATAAATACACAAATACTGCACTAGCCTTTGCGGAGCTGGATACGGCTTTTTATATCCAGGCTCCTTATAATTTATGTATTCATCTATATTATAATAATCTTTAATTACCAACTGTGCTTTAACGCGTACC
>DWJN01003884.1:0-13033 GCA_018248895.1 Carystus phorcus
ACGGTGGTAGATGCAAAATATTTGACGTTTCATAAGTGTATTTGTAAATACCTACATGAAATAAATAATTTGAGTTTGAGTTTGAGTTTGTTGAATATTTTGTAAAAGAAAATGTAACGGACAGTTACAATATATTTTTATCAAACGTTGCTTTGATTAATTTTATTTCTCTTTGAAAAGTAATGTTTTTGTTAAACGCTATGTTACGTGTATTATAAAACATGTTTGTTCAGCAATATTTTTTCTTGCAGTATTTGTATGGATCAAAACTGAATTTTAAAGCAGTTATGCCCCATTGATTGCGCTGAACTTAAGCACATAAGTTTGCTTTGATGACCCTGCATGGTTTTTTACGTGAAGTCATTCTACTACTAACACTAGGGGACTACAATTTTTTTGGCATGCTACTATTTCCAGATGATGAAATTCTTGAAAAGAAGCAAGGGCGGATGACCTATTTGTTTACTTTGCTATTCTAATCCTGACTCCAAATAAAAGCTTGAATATAAAAGAAGTAATTTAAGTGATAACGTAATAAGCATGTGACAGAGTATACAAATTTAGAATAGCTATATAGTCTATACCTACAATGTAACTATCTATAAACCTTCACGTTTTAGGCACTGTGCGCACGTCGCAACTTAAGTTGATGCAAATCAACTACTGCCAGTTGTGTTAACGGTTACATATTTCAACAAAAAGTTCTAATTATCTTCTGAATTTTAAATCAAATGTGAAGGTATGATGATGAAGAGCTACTGATGCGAAAGCTGAAAAGGGATGATATCGTTTAAAAGGTAATAGTTGTCTTTCACGGGAAATTTAAATCTAATCTTTGGTATTCTATAAATAAGGTACATAATTATTAATTTCTCGCAGTAGTAAACAATAGTAAGCAACTTGTGACTTTTGTCTAGATGTATTAAAGAAACTGGCACCAACATTCGTTTCCTTTATCAAATTATTTTATCCTTTATGAAGGGACTTTTACTTTTTGTTAAGTTTTTTATTACCTACTTGCTTTATAGTGGTTCCTTCCATTCTGCAGGCGTGATGTTATCAATGAACAAAAGGAAAAACTGATTTTTATTAAATACCTACACCGTAATAAATATTCCGATTCCGAAGTCACACACATCAACTAAGTGCGCATTATTAGGATAACTCAAAAAGTGCTCGTTAGATATCGCTTTCGAATAAGAAGAATCCTCCAAGTAGGTACACCCAGTAAAAAGTAACACACAAAAAATAGAGATGAATTGAGAACTTCCTCCTTTTTTGAAGTCGGTTAACAAACAACTATAATCTGATCCTGAGATAAAGCCGATTAACGAACTATACACGGAGAGACTTTCGCTCTGTCCTCTAGGAGATACGCTGCGATGAAGATCAAATATACAGTAAATACATAATTGTATTTCGTTCATGACCCAAAAATTTGGCATTACAATGCCATAAGCGAAGGACATAATCAGATATGCCGAATTATACAAAAGGTGAACTCAACCATTGTTCATCAATTATTTCTGTTGAGTTTACGTTTCAGAGACAATGAATGATTTTGTTTCAAAACGATTGCAACCGTCGCATTGTCTGCTTGCGGGTGTGCGCTGAACACATGCGCTGAATGTGATGTTTGTTAAAGAATTTGTATATGCACTTGTATTAACTATCCGATTTCTTGTTATCAGTAGTAGAAGCAACGTATAGCAAGGTACAACTGTTATCGGTTAGACCGCTTTCAAATCTATCGGGACATGTATTTTTTGTTTCTGAAATGTTATTGACAATAACGAATCAATTAAACGTTATTTATTAAAATGTAACAAATTATGTAAGAAATAATGATAGATATTAGTGAGTGAATAATGTGTTTATTCACTATTCGAAATGGATTAAATAAAGTGACGTTTAAGAAGCTTTTTTTACTTGTTATATGTTCAATTGTATTACTGTTTTATGAAATATTCGTGTATAGTGCTGCTAGTTCATTTGATGACAATTTTCGCGACGAAAGTGGATTCGTTACTGATGAACAACTATTACACAATAACATTGTAGATATTTATTATACATCACGAAAGGTAAGTATGAAGTTATTTATTTTAAAAAATATTAGTATACGTCGATATTACTACTTCCTATAATTAATATTTCTAAATAATACATATCAAGTTATTCGATGTTGAACGTATATTTTAGTACTACCTATTGAGATGTATTTGAATCCGAATCGAATGCCTAGTTATTGATTATGGCATACTGAATCAATATATTCATTTTTATATGAATCTAAATCTGTTCTTTGGTTTCAGTCATGGTCGACATCGAATTTGGGATCAATACTATTCAAAAATGAACCTCGAGAGACATTCCTGATCCAAAAGAGAGCAGAAAAAACTTTTATTATTTTAATATGGAAACATTGGAATTGGTTAAAATCACGACATGTGAACGGTTTTAACAAACTTAAGTATGTATTATAATTTGTGACAAACTAGATTAGTTAGGCAAAAGGTGTTGTAGCTAGGTTTTTCTTTCGAGGGGGGCTTTTCGTTCGGGGAGGGATTCTGCTCATTAACAAATTTATTAATATTTAAATTTTTAATTATCATAGACGGTTGTTTGAGATTTCGGAGGGATTCGAACCCCCAACACCCCCCTTGGCTTCGGTTATCGTTAGGTTGGAAAACTAGATTCTCGAGGGCGATAGTGGTGCGGGAAGATACTAGAAATTCTCAAAGGTGTTTAGGTTGAAGGAAGCTAGTGTTATTTTAACAATGACAAAACTATAGTGAGAACGTGTTAGTTAGGCACGTATATTCTTTAATGTATATATTTAGAAATCTTAAGCCTAGACATAAAATCGCTTTGTTGATGAACAGAAGAAAAACTACCTTTAATTAAATATTAACTATTTCGAGTTTGAAATTATACGCATGAAGTAAATGCGCATTATTAAGGATAATTCAAAAGGTACTCGTTAGATTTCGCTCAAATTTATGAGTCATACGAGATTCACCAGTTTTAAAATGGAAAGAGAATCATTTGAATCGATACATCCTGTATAAAGTTATGAAGTAACACATATAAAAGTACAGTCGCATTGAGAATCTTCTCCTTTTTTATTGAAGTCAGTCAGCAACTGCCTAAATCTACTGACCGAGCATGATATCATTATGTACTCATAATTCAACGAACCTCATTTAAGTATATCAGTTTATCTTTCATGACAATGTTGATACGGTTTTGTGCTAATTTACTTATAATCTTCTGTTTTTGATTAAATATGATCGAAGATGCGTTATGAGCTTAAATAGATTATTTGCAGTATACCCGAGAAAAACACAACCATTATTATAACAATATAAACGAAGGCGTCTGACGTTGATCATCCGAAACCTTATTCTTAAAAAAAAATCCTAATTTAGACTTAGAAAACGTGTACAACTGCGAGTTTTTCATAAAGTTTTCTGAAGTGTAAGCAATCTCCAATGTGTATAGATATTGGTATTGTGCCTCATATTAGGCTAGTTATGATTCCGAATTATTGACGAGTATTTTCCAAATTGTAGCAGAAGGTATGGAATCGAATATGGATGGTTTTAATGGCTACGCGGCACACGTTTCTCGTCATTCATTAAGGAGGCCTATAGCGTACATCATGCTACTCTGGTGCAGGTTGGTGGAGGGTAGTAGCCAGTTGTGTTGGAAGCTTTTCTGGTGCCCGATGGCTTCCGACATGACTTGACGATTGCCATTTACGGTAAAAACCAGGACCGACGGATTTACGTGACCTCTAAAGCACGGAAATGCTTAAGAAAATTTTTCCACTATTGGCCGTCTATCCAGATATTGATCGTGCCCGCAGTTTTTTAACTCCGTCGATTGCTTAGAATTAACGCCAGACTCTAGGTTATAAGCGCTTCCGCGTTCGGGCGATCTTTATACTCCTAAAATGTATGTGTATAATGTATGAAGTAGTATAAGTTGCTATTGATATTTCATTATTGGACAGAGTAGTATTACGACTATAACAACGTATATTAATGGTGTATTTTACAGAACAGTCGATCCATTAAGTGGATGTAGTGTGAGAAATTGTGTAATTACCGGAAACAATAGTTTATTGGATACCGCTGATGCTGTAGTGATTCATATACAGAAAGGGGTATTCCCGAAGACAAAGAATAGGAACCGGGAACAAAGATGGATATTTTTAAACGATGAATCTGCTTTCAATGCTTTCTCTATGACTCGTAATAAACCGCAGTTGTCATCTTTGGCAAATGTATTCAATTGGTCTATGACTTATAGGTAAGTCAAATATTTAACGTTCATAAAACTCTTAAGTTATTAAAATTCTGAATTATATCGCAAAACCTAAACCTTATCATTATGTTCATAACTCGTATGCTCATCTCATACAATTACAATGTAATTACTATTTTCTACTATTGTAGAATCTAGAACTTATTAGAATGAAATCATTCAATTTAATTAAGGTTCAAATAAGGTGTAATATTCGTATTCTAATGATATTACTCTTTTATGAACGGATATTTTTATTACAAGTCAATATTTTTCTTACTTTCTTTTTATCTATTCATGAATCAGATTAATTTACAAAATATACTCATTATGACTTCATGACGCTGAATACATATCACTTATTTTAGGTAACTACTGTATCATTATCGATATGCCAAGAAGGGCATATGATAATCTTTCATCTATTAGTTCATAATTTATCAGTACCTATATGTTTAATTTGTGTTATTAAATTTGTTGTAACTCTGTTAATACCAATTGATTGTGCTTGAGGTATATCAAGGCCGTATGACCTTAGTACAAGTATTTAGTAAATATCTCCTCAACAATAGTTATGTTGGGGTTTATACAAATTATTATTAGATTTAAACGCGTGGTTTTGTTATAGCTGCCGACAGAAATATTTAATATTCAATCTATTCGATATGTTTTATAAATAAGACATCTTGATGTGGAAATTATTCTTCTAGTTCTTATTTTTTACGACGGAGGTGAATGGTGTGAGTGTGTACACGGTTTAGTATTTTTTCATAAAGTCCTATCCGGTCATAAATGTTTTTTTTTATTTCTGTGATGTATTGTTACTTAAATCGAACCAAGTAGGCTTAAGATTTAAAATAATTTTATTTATTTAGTAAGAAATGCTCTCATATATAAATCAATAGAATTATTTAAAGTAAATACAACGGTTTATTCACCTTTCATAACACCATTGTCTATTGAATTGAATTGTGAACCTAAAGCATTTTCCAAAAAATCGGTCTAACAAGGATAAATTTAGTGACATAAACATATTTGATTGTTTTTTTTTACGTGGATTCAATATGACTTAGATTCATAATTCAATCCCACAGAAAAAATATTTGTTCTAATTAATTTAATTATTTATGTTTGTCATTGTTAAAAGGAAATCACATACGGAAATCAGTATATAATCAATATTAAAAGACGATTCCAGTGTAGCATATCCGTTAGTTGAAGATAGTTTAGTTGTTTATTTAAAAACAAAATCTTGAGCTTTAAAATTTTATTTGAAAGTCGATTTAACCGGTATTAACTGTGTTTTTAGAAGTGATGCAGATATTCCTGTACCTTATGGGCGCACTGTGCCCTTAATGGAGGGAAAGATCATGCCAATAATACCGTTTTGGACCAGCAAACAAAGAGATATTCCTGCCGCTATACTTATATCAAACTGCGGGGTTTCATATCGTATGCAGTACTTAAACGAACTGAAGCAACATATTGAAGTGGACGTGCATGGCAAGTGTTCAACAAGCAACAAGACAAGGTGCGACAAATAAAAAAAAAAACTAAAAAAATTCACCAAACAATTGAGCATCAATAGTGTTACAAGATTCTTTTGCCAAAACTTTCAAGCTTTATCATGTGACAGACACATTGCGTTTGAATTTAAATAATACTATTAAAAAATCCCTAAAAGCTGTTGTTCTATGTGTAATAAATTAATAACACTAACACTACACAGTCATAGCTCCACACTATGCATAGCGCAAAACTACAATAATTCATGACGCACCTAGCAACATTTTATGTAGTAAAAACTAAACAAAATAAAAAACGATTATTTTATCTAATACTGTTTAAGGCCAATTAAATGGGCAACGATGCTTTCAAGTCTATGTGAATAAACAAAAATCTTAAAATATTCTTTATTGTATTTATTTAGTTTATGGGTACATGGGTATAATAATAGGTAGGGTATAATTAGTTTATGGGTATGATATTTCTTTCCCCTGGAGTAGCTCCTGAGTAAAATATAAAGTCATCACAAACATAACAATAATATATTGATATTAGAACTAAAACAATATTTAACATTTAACTTAGTAGGTATAAAAGGAAGTGATTCTAAGTAGGCTCGCATGAGACTACTGATACCTAACTACAAAATAACTAACGGACAATGTAAGTCAAACAAAAGCTTATAATAATACGTATTATACACATACAAGTATACTATATAAATAGCATTAAATACATCTCAGCAACGCTAATATTATGTACATTAGTATTGAATAGGATTCTGATTCATGTCACGCAGCCCATTATAAGCTGAGGTATATAGTTATGTCTATCAATATAAGACTGAAACTACGTGTCCAATTATAAGAACTATTTATTATTAAAATGTAAAGCTGAAAAGGAAATATTGCACTGCTTTCTATTACGTTTAACATAGGTACAATAGTTATTAATGTAAGTAATGAAAGTTCCGGCGAGGAGTAGTAGAATTGCCAGTAATATTCGAAACAATTTTTATTATAGGCACAATTGGTATACCTAACTACCTTGACTATTATAATGGACTTTGCGAGAGTTGGTCAGGTATGAGTAACTAGACTTAGAAGTCACAAGTTAGAAACACAATATCCAAATTGTTTTAGCGCTTCCATTTTCGCTCGTCAACTAGACAAACCTTGTTATTGTTAGATAGCAGCTGCTTCTTCAACTGGTCTGGCAGTGTTTCTCCTCAAACACACAGGTCGACCAATGACACTTCAACTAAACGTATAAGACTAGGCTTTTACGATGACAATAGATCTGTAACCTGCAAGAAGCTGCTATTTTCTATGTGGGTATATAGCGACAATCATGCGCTACCTGATGGTAAGTGGTTGGCCAAAGATATTAATAACGCCAAAGGCACCACCGCTGGTATTGCCAACCAAAAAGAAATGTAATCTATCCGTGTTATTATTAGCTCACTAATACTCTTTTCCGATGCTTATAAATAATAATAGCTACCAATATTCTATTATTGTTAAATATAATAATATATTTGTTTTCCAGCTGTCCAGGTCACTTCAGGGCCGACTGCGAATTAATGGGTCGATACTTATTTTACTTAGTGTTTGAAAATTCAAAGTGTAAAGAATACCTCACCGAAAAGCTCTTCTATCACGCATATAGTAAGGGCGCAATACCTGTGATCATGGGCCCTTCTTTAGAAGATAGTGAAAGATTATTACCACCAAACTCATATTTACACGTTGAAAATTTTGAAACTCCTTTAGATCTTGCAAATGAAATTATCAAGATTAGAAACGATCTTGAAAGATTACTTTCTTTCCATCAATGGAGAAAGGATTTTGAGGTCCTAAATGAACATGGATATTTTGGGTCGAAATCTTTACATTTTTGCAGAGTTTGCGAGGCACTTAATTATAATGACGAAAAAGAAAAAGTATACAGCGAAGATGATCTCAAGAAATTTTTAGATCCACTTAAGACGTGTCGTTGAAGACTGTTTACTCTAGAAATTACCTAAATTACGTAAAAACGATAAGAACTACGTAAAATAAAAGCTATGCAAAAACAAAGCGTAAGTTTCAAAAGACAATGAGGAAATATCCTTTGTCCAAACATTTAGCAGTCTGCAAATCATGTCCAAAAGTTTTGAATGTTCTCAAGAGGGAATCTTCGTGAGAAATATAAATTCACTGTTCAGTGAGTAATAAATTTTGTCGCAATATTATTCAAGAAAGAGCCTTCTCCTTGAAATATAATACAAGTTTGTTTTTACAGTACACGACGTGGATTGTTTAATACTGAAAGAGTAGTTACAGAGTATTAAAGTTTCTATGTTGTAATAGTAGATTTTGGATGGGGAACTTTATAAGCTGGTATCCGCGACTTCGTCCGGAGAAATATTGAATTTCCAACAGAGAAGTATTCCGTTGTCATGATGAACGAATAAATTTCAAACCTGTAACCTCCATTATACATCTTTGGATTTTTAAAAATGGTTTTCAAGTCTTGTTCATAAGGAAGCCTTGTACAAGATACATACATGCTTCTAGATCCCCCAGTTCAGCTTATGCATTGTCTGTCCTTCAACGTTATCGTTCAATTGAAGTGTCTAATACTTATACTTTAGGTAGGGACTTACAACTTATCTATTTTTGAATATAAAAATATACTTTAAATGCCACTTAATTAAACTAATTAGTTTGATACGGTGTATCTGGTTTTTGAATTGTGTATAACAGTAAAATTTTTCAAAGTGTATTTAAATTACTTAATTTTACAGTTGATTCAAACAGATATTGTAATTTTATAATGCGCAGTTCGCATATAAGTTTTCCGATCACTACCATTCTTCGTAGGTATATTATCTAATTCTAAGTTATTGTGATAGCGTGGTAAATGAAAAACCATGTTGTATTGATAATGTATATCAATTACATCGGTTAGACATCTAGAAAGAATGGAACTGTCCGTATCATAGGGTATTCAGACAACGTTAAATTATCATCTAACTTTATGATTATCATATCAAATTATATGATACGCGTCGGCGATATGCATACGATGATTGGATCAGTAAAATAATACATATATGAGCATTAGAATGAATACAATATCCAGCAGTACAAAAACCATTTTATTTTCTGTAATAATTCTTTTCTAACTTCTGTTCTTCTGTGTTTTAATTAGAATATAATTATGATTACAAGATGGAATGATTCCAAGAAAATTTATAATTTATAGCCTTTAACTTTATCAGATCTTCCTCGAGTATTTCGTTTATTTCATCAATCTCCGGAAATTGCTTCAAACATAACTGTATTTTTATATTGTATACGCTCACTAAGAATCAGTTCATAAACAACTCATGACAGGTCATAAACAGCTTAAGATTTCAACTGATTCTTAGTGAGCGTATCTAAAGACATGGTTAGTCTAGTCTCTTTTTTTTGAAGGACCTGCGTTACTACCTCACTGTTATTTATCAATTCGTTTTTTGTACGAGAATATACATTATTTGATTCGACGACTTGTCTACCTTCAAAAGATAGAAAACAGGTGATTGTTTCTGACAAAACGTCTTGGGCGCTTCCGTTTTTCGAAGGAATTAAGTCGTTGTTGTAATATAGCTAATATTTTTAAGCTATGTCCAAAGATTTTCCAAGACTATTAAACCACACATTCACACCCGATTAGCATTGTGAAGTACGAGACAATTAAGCGACTCTAAAATGGGTTACAAGCTAAATAAAAACTGCAGTAAACTACAAAACAAATTGTAGTTTCCTGCACATGTTACGAAAAAAGTCTCATTGACGATATTAACGCAATTTTTTCCTAATAAATAGGTAGGTTTACCTACCAGCCTTAATGCCCACGAAGTGTGGTAACGAAGGATTATATTAGAAAATGAACGATTTGAAAATTTAACTATCATTGATAAATCTATAAACGTGTTAGTTGTAGAATTAATTACATTTAAAAAGCAAGATCCATTATGTAAATTACAGAAAATAGACTGGCGATAACAATTCAAACGATGTCTCTAGAGTCCTTGGTAAATACATACGTATATATCATTATCCATCATTCCTACTCCTAATAGCAGGTTGATAGAAGGGTATTAAAACGCCGTCTTCGGAAACTTCAGGAAAAGTTTCGTTCGCGCGTATTTGTTGGAGCGATTTGCGAAATTGCTCTTATATTCGAGTTTGGAGTACTTGCGGGATACCTGCTCCAAATCGCCTTGTTTTTCAAAGACTGATGCTCAGACATTATAACGACGCAGGAATTTGAATTGATCGTTCTTTTATTGTGAACGCACACATATAATGTTCCCGAGCAATGTTTGACGACAATCAACATTTTCGATGGTATAAGTGAGAAACTCTTACGTGGATTTAGTTGAATCAGTCGTACGCTTGAAGGATCAAGGTGTTTTTCGGAATCTTAGATACAAATCAGATGATTATTGATATACGCCGGTGTTTGTTAAATTTTTACTGAGCCCTTGTGTGCTCTTTGGACCGGTTGAAGGGAGGGTCTGTTGATTTTAAAGTATCTTAAAAACATTTGAACATAGGAAAACTCAATGTATCGTTATTTTTATTTACACTAATGTAAATATATAATTTCAAATATTATACAAAATAAAAGGTGTACGTGAAATTAATTGATCCAATGGCCTCTTGAACTGGAAATGTAGTTGCAATCGTTGACGATCACTGATGAGCAATCAAAAACATTGTCATTATGATTGTAATTCCTTTCACCTTCGATAGTAAACCAAATGAAATAGCCATATTATCATAAGGCGAAAGAAATTACTTAAATAATTTGGCGATTTCTCCTAACTTGCGTAGTAACTTGTCTTCATTTTAATGAAACTGGTGCTATGAATTTGTGTTAGGCGTGACAGTTAACGAAGTACTTATCTCCGTGTTCAAGTTTGTCGCCGCCGTATTGTTAGTGGAAACAAGCTGTGTAATCGATGTGGACGTAACGTGATTGTATAGGTGATCGGAGGAACGTTATATCCACATACCTCTGAGGTTCAGAGTCATAGAATACATATTAAATAGACATGGACTCATTAGAAAGAGTTGTTTGTCAGCGAACGTCAATATCTCAAAAATCACCAGTGTTTTGGAGACAAATCAAAAGCGAAACTGCTTTAACAAACTTAACGGGACAGTTCAACTAGGTAAGTTGTTTTTTCTTGAATCCCATTTGATGATACCTCAGTACCGAAGTGTGGAGCGCAATAATTTAGGTTGAGTTAAGCAGG
Source organism: Carystus phorcus (assembly GCA_018248895.1). Lineage (NCBI taxonomy): Eukaryota > Metazoa > Arthropoda > Insecta > Lepidoptera > Hesperiidae > Carystus > Carystus phorcus. The sequence goes on from DWJN01003884.1 coordinate 11,111, forward strand.
ATATATATAGACAATATACTCACACACTCACTAATCGTTCATTATTCAAAATTTAGGAAGAGCCTACTGGCTCTTTTTGAAAACAAGATCAAAAGCAGGATCGTCGACGCGAGCAAGCTGTTCAAATCCTATACGCGTAACGAACGACGAGGCAAACTGCACTGTTCATGCCGGCGAGATGTTTAAAACAAATTGGATTCTTGCGCGGTGTTAGTTTGTTCTACGGAATAACGGGATCTACCATTTCTGTGGACGAAATTGACCCTTTTGGTAATCGAGACCTTAACTATTCGGTGTCGGTGCTCGAGGCTTTGCAGGTTCTATTCAATTTGACTTGGAGCAAGCCGGCTTAGTGTAATTAACCTATTTTAATTTATTAATGTCATAGTAGTAGTAGTAACTATAATACCGTGCCCACTCTACTCAGAGAAGTTCATTAAAAATATTAATACGATCGTCCGAATTTGTACAATCTGTAGTTTTCATTGTTGATGCTTTGAAATTGTCAAGGGCATGTCTACAAAGTATGTAGGACTGTATTTGAAACAGACTTGGAGTGTATTGTCGTATTTGTTTGGGTCCTTGTGCGTTATTGTATCCTCAAATCCTTTGTACACTGTATTCTAGTTTCAACACAACTGATAAAGGTGAGGATATGGGTATACATCTGTATTTGCTGAAGTTACATAATGACCTTTTGTAATGTGGGAGTACCTTTATTTAGTCTACTTTTTATTACTGTAAATATGTATACTAGCTACCTCACTACACTAGGGTATAAATTATAAATATTGTAAAGAAATATCAACTTGAATTTTTTTATTAATATTAAACCCTCGATACCTATTTCGTTTCATTTCTCTATTTTACATCTTTATGGATGATTTATTTTTATTTCTTTTATATTGTGAAATTTTATTTTTCTTTTTCTCTATTATTAAGTTTTTTCAAGATATCCATCCAAGAACTTGTAACCTTTCAATATTTAGTTACCCTTCTTGAGTCTTTTCTTTACTTGACTCCGAAGATGCTAGATTTATTATTTACCTATAGTATGTTCATAAGTGGCTAAAAATCAGGTGAGACCTGGACAAGTATATACAATATAATATAATAAACGCATCTTAGCTCGTAGTCGTCTACAAATTCAAGTGTAAGTGACCTTTTATTATTATTTAAAACACCATTGGCGATTTTGTTGATTTAGAATCTAAGACACCGTACGTGTTATAACCCTAATTTAAATTAATTGTGATATTTCATAAATAAAAAAACCGAGGAGTATTTAATGCTATCATAATAGAGTTTATTTACCAAACATAATATATATTTTTATATAAAAAGTTGCTAGTACTGCTTTAGTTGCTTAAGGCATAAATAAACAAGAGTGACGGGAAATAGAGGTTAAAGACACCTTGGGCTTTTACGTACCCGGTTGCGACGATCGCCGGGTTAATATATTACTGACCCGGCAATTTCTTTTCTGCTTTTTAATCCCCCAATTTATAGCTGGAACTTAATATTTTTATCCATTTTACGTAAGAGTTTGAAAATATAAACCTTACTCTGTTTTAACTTACAAATTAAAAGTAAAAAAAACTTTTTTGAAAACAAGCTTTTATTTAAATGTTTTAAAAATAATAAAATAAACTTTGCCTTTAAAACTTTTGCTATCAACTCATAACGTTAATACGCAATTTATAAGATATTTCAAGTCTGTTCATTTGATACCCATATTGTTGGAAAGAGTAGAAAACTAAGCCCACCATTTTCAGAAGTCCGCCAAATTGGATTTAGAATAATATCACGCAGCTAACTAAGAATTGTCATCCAAGCTAAACATGTATAAAAAGTTTCAGCTCAATTAGTTGAAGATGTCCACTTCAAAATTGAGTTGCAAGTTTCCACTCGAACACAAAGTCA
>DWJN01003885.1:0-13032 GCA_018248895.1 Carystus phorcus
CGTTACCTATGGAGTTTTCCACGAATTATGATTGGTTGGCGTCTGTTCATTTGGAAATGGATAATCGTGAGGTATATCTAGTTGCGTGCGGATACTCGGATAATGAACGGCGGCTTGAAGCGACAGTGTCGTCTTGAAGGGAAGTTAGAAGTATACCTCGTTTCAACCTTTACTGGTAATTCAGTAGTAGACGTGAATAACATAACATGTCGAAAATTCACATTTTCAAGGCAGCCATTTTTAAGTCTAAGTTTCATTTGTAAGTTTTGATTATTTATGTTGATAATACTTTTTATCTGAATGTGTATTCATTTGCTTTGAGTTTTCGGATCACTATGAATTAAACAATTTTAATACCTGTGTATTAAAAAATATATATGCAAGTCGATTTATCTACTTATGCACGCTTGTTTCGGAATTTTAAAATAAATATGAAAAATGAAACAGTATTTAAGCGTGTCGCCAAAGCTCTAGATGTACATACATATATTGACTTTAATTTTGAAAATTTTCAAATTTAGTAAATACGAGGGAGTACTTAAGTCTCTTGACAATTTGTCATATAAATTGTGTAATATTGCACGAAAAAAATATTTTTAAAAAGTTTTTTACTTTTAATCTTTTTCGTATTCCGGTTAGGAAAAAAGGCAGTACTTTCTTTCATCTGTCTTCTTTCACCAGCAAGATGTTAGTGATGCCTTGATGATGATGATGTCCGTGGGTGATGATAACCACATACCATGGCTTTCCTCGTGTTGGCTAAACAAAAAAGTCGGTTCCACTCCAGCTTTCCAAGATTCCTCTCGAACCCGTGAACCGTGTAATTCTTTTCAAGTCCGCCATTCAACAGAATCAAATTAAACGGAACGTATGAAACGGAACGCCATATTTGTTACAATTGTATCGACGGTGTTGTTCGGAATGTAATAAATAAAAGAATTAGGGATGAGTGTTCGCTGCGGAATTATAACGTGGGGTGGTATTGTCCAACCCTTTGGATGTCTTTTGAACGGCTCAGCGGCGGTAATTGTTAGGATAACACCAGGGGATGTTTGCACCAGGAATTGTAGCCAGTTTTTTATAGAAAACTACAGCTTATATTTGGGATTATGTTTTATAAGTTCACATAATCAGCGGTACGGAAAAAAGTTGCGTATTTAAGTGGTATTTTATTTTTAACTAAAATGTCCTCTCAAAAAAACGCTTTAGGTATTGCAGATAATATATTATTAATAATAATCGCATCGAAAGCTCAAAATTTTGCGGTTTTCGAAACATTTTTTATTGCTGCTCCTCACTTATTCATCTTAGCCATGGACTATGAAATGGACTATCTTACACTAAAATATTTTTATAAATTGGTCCAGTAGTTCCAGAGATTAGCCTGTTCAAACAAACAAACAAATTCTTCAGCTTTATATATTAAAGTATAGATAGTCATTCTGACGTCACTGACCGGTGATTGGCGTTATAAAAACGTTCCATTTCACGTAAGTTTAAACGAAAAGTTCGTTAAAAATTGAATAAAAAAAATATTATCTATGTAAGAAAGTGCTTAAAAATATTTTATTGAATAAATAATATGTTATATTACTCCGAATTAAATACTTTTTCCGTGACATTTGCGATGGAGAATTAAGCACATGTGGCAGAAATCTAAGCGCATAGCGTGTGGCGATCGTAATTTTTTTTTATCAAACATCAAAAGGGTGAGAATTACAATTGACGAACAAAAAGTTGTCAGAATGACAAAGTGATTCGTCATAGAGCTGACAGCTGCACGAGCGAGAGGGACGGGAGATAGGGTTTGAAAGAGAGACAAAATAAAAAGCAGAATGGGACGAACAAATCGACAATTACAAGCATCCATATATGAGCAATGGTAGAATTCTTTTGTAAATTACGCCAAGTGGAGAGAATAAAATATTTTTTTTTTCGGTATTTGACAGAGCAGTAGAGACACCGTGAATTATGAGGTCCCGGGACGGGACAATAAAATTACGCGTAATTTAACTGCAATACATGTCCCGCGTCTTCCGAATCGATGTAACTGACGTTTTAGTGACAGGCTCAATTTTTATACCATTCTTATTATCGGTTAAACTCATAAGTTGATTCACAGCGACATCTGTTGAATACCTTGAAAAACAAACGCGTTACATCTTCAATATAAAAAACTGTGTTACTTCAACCATCTATTTATACACTTAATAATAGGTGTGTTAATTTCACAGAACGCAATTTACGAGACGCCTTGCATACTTTTGAGCTCGTAAACCATAACAACTAGAGTTACGACCATATAAATACCCTCAAATAATTTAACATTGTACTCGAATTTCAACTTGCATCTCATAAACATAATTACATACAAAATGTAACATTTCACTCGGTCGAAGCTACCGTATCCGTTTTAAATAATAACTAATATAAGTTACGTTATTTGAAGGCTTTACGTTCTCATTAAGCTCGGTCGGTCGTGTTGTGTGTTCATTGAAAACGGTGTGGTAAGATTCTTTAGTGAAATATACATTAGCATTTTTAAGTTGAAATATTTATTCAAGTAGCCTATTTGAACTTGTTTGTCCGTCGGTCTGAAGGGCCGCAAATGGTAGCGATAAATCATAGGATGTCTTGTAGATCACAAAGCGTAAGTTAATTGTTTGAATTTGTTAAATTAACATATTGTTAATGTTCAGTTGTTAAGAATTACGATTCGTTTTCTTGTTTAATTATAACGTTATTTGGAAATAATGTTTTATGATGATTTATGTGTCTTGTATTGTTTTTCATGCTCGTTTCATTGCGTTATAAATTTTTCCTCTTTAACAAGGTTGATATAGATTACTGTAGTATGATAACTGTAAGATTAGGAATCTTAATTGCCGTTCGTTTCCACTTTAGGAAGGATATTTTGCGTCTAATTTATCCCACGATACTAATGATATTATAATTATGTTATGAACTCCTTAAGGACCTATTTTATCGTAACTATAAATACTAAAAAGTTTATAATTCCTAGTGTGGATTTTTAGCAGGTCACATATACTGAAATACGTTATTTTGGGAAATGTTTCAAAACATAATATTTCTTTTATTTGAAATAAAAATAAAAGTTTGGAAAAGTATCATTTACTGTAAGGTTTTGTTTAAAAAGATCAATATTATTCATTAGTAACCCATTCGTAATAGGTGGAAGCTTTTGAATTTTATAGTATAAAATTTCGTCAGGTTTGTTATAAACTGCCAACATAATATTTTCTCTCGGAAATACAATTCTATGAAAGAAATCGCAAATACCAGTTAGTAAAGTCTTTAAAACCGTGTCAACATCAACTATAGTTCTACAACTTAACGAAAGGTCTAAAACTAACACAATAGTTTAAACCGAATGGTATTAGTCACATAACTAACATTACCTGAAAATGTAGTTTAACTACCGAATTGCATCTTGTGCAGTAATTGCATATCCCGGCGGCCGGTGCAAGGATGCTGAGTATTCCCGGGTATGCAGGGACATGCAGTCTGCAGCCTCGTGGAAAATGAGATTCCGAGAGCATCGTTTCATTACTGCGTGGAATGCTGTCTGTCTCATTAAGATTAGATCTCGTCTAAATTTCGTTTGGGAGGTTTCGCAGACAGTGGTGTTACTAGACAACTTTAGAGATATTAACGTAGTCTGTAAAGAATTGTTTTTTCAGTTTTAAGATCTAGAAATCATTGAGCAATTACGAAATTCCTAAAGTCATAGTCAAATTATATATTTGGTTTTAAGAGCTTACAGCTCACTTAACAAACGTCAAAAACTACTACAAACAATAATATATTACTATTAAGATTAGACCTTACCGTGAATATTAGGCTGTCTTTTAATTTTTTTATTTATTAGACATAAGTTAATGCTTTAGGTAAACCCCACGCGATGGTAACTGGTGAAGTCCAAGACGGTGGACGCATTAACTTAGTAAAAGCCTATTCACTCTCCTCTTCAAGACTCCCAAATCGTAAGTAACCGGGAACACCGAATCAGGCAAATTTTTCCAATCCTTCGCGGTGCGTATATCAATGATAATATAATACATCATTCTAATACGATTTAATAAAAAATATGAAACTATATGGTTTGAGAGCTAAAAATTTTTGTGCTTCTCTTCTTGGCTGACAACGCATTGGTGATGCCATTTGTGTTGATATCCATGGATGGTAATGACCACCGCCACGTGGCTCATCTACAGCTAACCATTTATTCAGTCTATTATAACCGTTATACTCTGAGATAAAAGGTTTAAAATAGGTCAAAATTATTGCTACACTGTTCGTAAAACTCAGTAGCTGTACATTTCCAGTGATAGTAAAGTGTCTCCGGAAAGACGTTTAACAATGAGCGTACGAAAAATCGGTACACGTCTCATTAACATACGCATAATTTACACAAAATCACTCCTTTCACATGAAAATGGCCCCGGTGGCCGATAGCCGCATCGAATCGACGCCAATTACAACTTGTTTCTGACTATACCTTTTAAAACATAAAGCTTTGTACGATGAGCCTCACAGATATACCACACACGAATTTTCACGCCATTACCGGCCTTCGGGGGCGGTAAAAAGCGACAAATTAGCGTGGACACGTCATATGGACTCGTCCAGAATACGATACGTACATAATTTTCACGCTTCTTTGCCACCTATCATTTACATTGGCAAGCTTTGTCGTCCGTGCATTCAGTGAAGCCTTTTGTGAGATTCAAAATTAATTGGTCTTTTTGTTTTTTCAGCCTTTTGAGGAGTCCGTTGTTCTGTAAGGTAATTTACACATTGGCCGACTTCTCTGCCCAATGAGTAAATATTTATGACTATACTAAAGTTTTATATACTTCAGTACAATGATTTTACAATGTCGTTGCCGTATAAAAAGAAATTAAAATTATTGCAGTAAAAACCAACCTAAATGAAGTCTAGTACGTATCATGGCTGTCTTTACGTTCATCCATATTGAACAGCGTGTGATTAATTTATTCATAGTAAGTCAAGCCACACCCATCTCGACTTAACTTGTGTCACACATTGACAATGGAGAAATTAACATGGTTCGCGAGGGGAGGCGAAAATATTTTGATTAAAAATTTATACCACCAGCCAAAAAAGTATGGGGTCAAAACGACCCCACGCCGGTCCCTCGGCTGACAGATGTCAATCTGGTGTGAACGTTTGGGGGCTGGTAGTGGACCCTGGTTTTTGTAAGCGGTAACCGGCGGCCGTGTTTGACAATCGGATTTAGGCGCGGATACGGATCTGTTTGATTAGGGAACTGTAATTACTAGTGTGCCGTGATAACGTTTCGGTCGGATCAACCGTATCCGAATTATGTTAATAGAACGATTCATTATCGATGTTTTGCTTTTGTTTTTTACGTGTGTACGCGAATGAAAATATGCTTTGATATAGTACTATGTTACTAGTCGAAAAACGAGCAGAGCTATTGGTAAGTACTGTCGACCATCGATATCTGGAGCACTAAAGATATCACTGGGACGTTGCTGCTAAGAAAAGAGAAGGAAGGAAGAAAATATTGCCTCTTTAGCTTCAAGCCGGAACATGAATCGTTTAGCGGCTGATTCAAGCAAGACAGGGCTTAAACTAACAGTAGTGATATTACTAATTTTATTATTATTTTTGCTACTGACCGAGTCATTATATAAAAAAAAAGAATTTCAAACGAGAGACTCTAAGTAAGAAAAAATGACTCTAAGAGAGAAGGAGACTCTAAGAGAGAAGAAAGAGAAAAATCTAAGAGATTTTTTCTCGGTGTCAAGTTCGATATTATAACGATAATTAATTTTGATACATATCCCGATAAGAGCCGAAAATGATGGACGCAATCACATAGAAATTATTGTATCACAAAAGTTGCACGTATCAACGCTCCCACTTATAATTGTACATGACATATATAAATATTAATGTCTGTCCGTTCGGATGCGTCGCTTTTTGTAATTATTCATCCCCATCGACGTGCGACGGGTTGGCGACGGGTAGGGTGTGGGGTTGTTGAACAAATGTTTGTTGAATAGCTCGCTTTGAATAGTTTAGCTATTCGGTGACGTATTCAAACAAGTTATCGAAATGTAAATGGCACCTTGAAATTATACACTAATATTCTTTATGAAGTATATTATAAGATTTATAGAATATAATCTTAATGTATATAAAATACGTGTCACGGTGTTTGTCCGCGATGCACTCCTAAACTACTTAACCGATTTTAATCAAAGTTGTGCAAACTTGATTTGAACCGTATCCAGTTTGATCCAACTTGAAAGATAGGATAGCTTACATTTCAATTTATAGTAGCAATATTATTTATTATTATAACAACACACAAAGACACACACAGACCGAGAACAGAAATTTAAACACATTAAAATTTCTGCCTCGCTGGGTATCGAATCCAGGGACCTTTTGAATGGCCTGGTAACCACTGCGCCATCAGCTCGTCATATATTCTAATGGTTTGAGATATTGATGTTATATTTTCATAACGTAATATATTTTTAGAACTAACCTATTCATAGCAAGACCCTATCGTAACAAGCACTGGATGTAATAGTTTATACAACGGTATAATATTCCACTAAAATGTTATTTTCTTATAAATATTTTCCCTTGAATTTGTTACCTAATCCACGTTCGCGAGGTATGGCGATTTATTTAATGAATAATACCGTTCGTACCCTTATGTTTACATGTAAAGAACAGTTTCCTGAAGGAATTTAGGAAAGGGCATTACAAGGCGAACACAATAGCGAAATACATAAAATACATACATCGCCGGGCCCTTTCATTAGATTCCGCAATTTATTGTTAGAAAAAAATATCCAACTAGTATATTGGCAGAATGTCCGCGCGCCGCCTCTTGTTAGAGGAAATATATAGCGGCGATTTGGGGAACATGTTTGCATATTCTGTTATCCTGGTACTTTGCTTGTGATATTTTTTTCTTTTCACTTTCTTTGTTGTTCTGTGGTTAGTGAATGCACGTAAAAAGTTATTTGTAAGTCGAAAAGATCCATTTGATAGTAAGTGATGATAAGTCCATTACCATCAGCAGCAATTATCATAGTAGGTACTTCCTCTTTAAGAATAAGCAAATTTAGTGCACTTTCTAACTAATATCTTCTGATACATTCTTCTCCTATTTTCTGGGTTCAGTCGTCTCACTTCCTTCTCTCAACTTTTCTTTAAACTCCTTGCAATACAAAATTTAGTGCACTATATAGCCGATATCTTCCGATACATTCTTCTACTGTTTTCTGAGTTCGATCTTCTCTCTTCCCTCTCGCAACTTTTGTATACAATTTCAATACAAAACATTTCAGTACAATTGTAATGAAATTAAAAAAAAAAAACATTTTTTTATGCTAAATCTCATCTATACCTATATGTACTATATACAATATGTATCAAACAAAAAACTGGTTGACATAAAAGAAAAAAGTAGACTATTTCTAAGCCTACTATATGAAATTTTTCGTATTACTCTTTAAGTCATACATTTATTTTTTTATTTCAGGTAAGACAGTTTACATTAAAAACAGAAAATTACGGCGATAATTGTGAGACAAAATTATGTAAGTATGCTTAGGTAATCTAAAATTAACAGGTTTTGTAATAAACAATAATAGTCAATAATCACTACTAAATAACAAAACGAAAAAATTAGGTGACTGGCTGACAAGAATCCTACCATCGAAACGCACCGACCTCCAATAGGAAAACCTTTAATTGAAGGAACCGAATCTAATCGGAATGCATTATCACACCTATACATCCTTAATAATTAAAAAAAGATTCGTAATAAAAGAATTAGCATTATAATAAAGTTACTAAATTGCCAATTACCTACTAATTAACTTGATGGCAGCCGTGGTTAGTGAAGAAATAGAAATAACCTATTTATTTCTTAATTTGGCTTCGTCCGTCCACTTCCCGACATTAAATCTTTAAAGTTTACTGAACCATTACTTACCGTTCAGCAGTTTATGGACCCTAAATGTCTAATTCTCATCACGTGCCACCCCCCTCCCCCTCCAAGATGGCGACGTTTTATTTAATCAAGAACACTTTTTAACATTCCCAAAGCAACGTCACAATATTTCCTAAACGTGAGCATGGAAAAATAATAATGAAACAACTGGCAACACTTCCCGTTTTCTTTTTAGTGCTGCTGCCCGAATATAAATGACCACGAATTTATAATAAAGAAAATAATTCTGTTGACGTTCGGAAATTTAGAGTAACACATTACATTAGACTTAATAATTAATTTGAATTTTGACAAGTGTTCGAAAATTAAATTAAAATGGGTGACATTTGACGTTAGACACACAGTAGTGTAATAAAATAATATAATAAATCGGTGTGGAAATTACTAGTAGGTATATTTTTTAATTTTCGACAATCTAACGTCTAGGAATTCAATACAACTCGTTTATAATAGAATTAAAATGAAAGAGCGTATTAAAATAAGAACCAATCCCAAAGTATTTTATTAATTTTAATTCAATTTCGTTCCAATTTTCCCGAATTATCCCGACACGGCCGCATTCCAAGCTGGTTTACTATCACATAAAAGATTCCTTATATTCACTGTGTTCCTTTCGCGCGTAAATTCCTACGCCCTGTCAGATTTATTAAGTAAGCCCGCGTGAATTTGTCGTAAACGTCCCATAGTGTTTTATTGCACGAAGATTATAATACACCGTTTAAAAAAAGTAAACACCTTGTCGAACCCGGAGGGCGCTTTTTAATATATAATTTATACAACTTTTTCGAATCGTTAAACCTCGCATGTTGGGCACCGTAGGATCAATTAGACCTATTTTAACAATCGCGGAGAGATTTTTACATTTATAGTTTTTATTGGATCGTAAAATTTTTAATTGTAATAAATATTTCTGTACAGCTTTATGTCCCGCGATGACGAGTCGGGGACATCGTAAAACGTAACAGGAAATAAAAAAAAATAAAGAGGCGAGTCGGGAATGCGATGCCTCGTCCAGCGTTACGTAATAAATATTATTCATAATTTTATCATAAACTAAAATAAATGGACAATAAAATTTTTGATTTGAAAATTTTTATATTGATTGTTTTTTTTTTAATTATCACTTGTTGCGAGGAAAAAAATGTTGAGAATATATACGTCAGTGTTTTCTTTATGCGATAGCATAAGGTGAAAATACTTATAATAGTATCTCTTTAAAAGTAGTATAAATGTTCAAATCAAATTCTAATTTTCAAATCAAATCATTTGTCGTATAAATAGGGAAATAGATGTAAACAATAATAATTTGTTGTAATAAGAAATGCACAGACTATGTAATGAACTATATGTATGTGTTTATTATAATTTTCGTAATTGACTGTTCCCTAAACAGTACCCTGGTTCGTTAAGATCTTTAGAAACAGGTCAAGCAGGTATAGTTCATATTCCGAACACTGTCCAGCAAGAATACACAAATTACATCTACAGCCAAAGTAACTATGTCCATACAATCCTTCAAGAAATTCACTAACATCTGTACTTTATGTTCTTCGAGATATCGAAAAGAGAGAATCGATGCACAATCGAGTTTCTAATATTAAAAATGCATTTGCCTGCATTTCTTTCTCGTTTCTTAACTTTCTTCGACGTCCCCTAATGACAGAGGGCATTAGTTATCTTTAAATTACTCCCGATAGGTATTCCAGGGGGTTTTAAAAAGAAAAAAGCGAGAAAATAAGGGTGCAAGCACTAGGGTGGCAGAGGCGTTGATAACGAGGATTCGAATGGAACCTTATCTCCTGCTTTTTGTGATAGACAGAAAAAGTAATTAAGGTTTTTTGTTTCGAAAGAAATTAGATTTGGAACGCTCCGGCCGTTAATGTATTTGTGATGTTTTTAATTATCAGATCTGTGCAATCGGCGCGCAAACAAAATGTTTAATAACTTTTTTGTTTAATAACATTTCGTTTTCTCTGATTTGTTTGTGTCTATTGACTTGTTAAGATTTGGAATTTTGTTTGTTTTTTTTTTCATTAAACTGCTATTTTTACGATAGTATTAATATAAGGTACAGAGTAATTAAGATATTATGTCTATACCGAAGACATCGTAATACTTGAAGAAATTATAATTAAAAATAAACTCGGCATATTTTTAAATCGTCTAAAAATATTTGACGAATCAAAGAAAATTAGAAAAAGACACATATCAAAATAATATAAAACTTCTGGTTTATTTATCAGAAAGAGATGGCAGTATTAAAATGAATGAACGAGAAAAAGACGGATACCCTACAGACATCACAGATATTATACATTCGGATGTAAAGAAAGTATTGTTTTAAAGACACTTAATTTCCTAAAGGTGATTTATTATCGTGTTTTTTAGCTCCGTGTGAATGTTATCGATATTAATTATACTTTACCAACCGAAGCGAGGGAGCCGATCGTCCCCCGCGATGGTTTGAATTTAGAATGCAGCCGAAATAAAGTTTGTTTGGGAATGCCTTTGCGGGTGACGTAGCGAGATAATTTTAAATTTAGAATCCTTTATTTTTTAATTACAAATTTAGGAGAACGTTACTCGCTTCGATTTATTCATTGATAGCTGGTTGAATATTACATTACTATTGTATTCTATAATGAAATCAAGGCAAAAGTGTTTAGAATTATGGCGTCGTTTTGAAGACAGCAATATTTTTACTGTAATAAATTACTGCTTATTCTAAGTACTGTACTAACAAAGGGTGAATTTACGAGGTTCAAAGCTAGTGTGAAATAATCATTAACCGCGGCTAAAAATACATTTAATTACGTCGGTGGAGAAATTAGCCGCTCGGCGGAGCGCGGAATGGCGGAATTCTCCAACTTTTCCCGCGATAACAACTTGGTGTAATCGGCTTTAACTCTCGCGCGGCGGCGCTTACGGCCAGATATCTAAAGCTTCTTTTACAAACTTATTGTCTCTATTCCATTTTCAAAATTAAAAAAAATATTGAATTAAGTTCCATTTTCAAGTCGAAAGGACTTGAGTATTTATTCTTCAATTGTAAAAATTATTTATTGTTTAATTTTAAAAATACGTTCTACATTTTACTGTTTTACTTAAAACACGATTACGGATCTATGGCTGTACAGAAAGATATTTGAGAAATGTTTTGGCCTGTTTGTTGGGTTATAGTGCATTGTTATCACTTAGTTCAGGAATCGCTTACCCAATTTGCATGTGGTTTTTATCAATGTTTTGTATGTAGTAAATTTAGAATGAAATTAAGCATTTCTTTAATTAAGTTGCTTCATAGTGTTCAAACTTTTATTTTCATAGAATAATTAAAATTCAGGTATATATTTATAATTATCATTTGCAATTCTGGCCACTAGTATACCTAGTAGGTACCTGAATCATAAACTCAGAAGGAAGAAAAAGACCACCAACGTTCGTTCTATATTTGAATTTAGAGCGCGGTCAAAAAGATGCTAATCATAATGGCGTCGCTTCCCGCCTTGATTTGCAAACAGAGAGATAACGTGACGATTGTATGTTGATCGCACTTACAATGTCATTGTTGTATTATAAAGTTCATGTCACGACGGGTAACCTTTATGTAGCAACATTTAAGGTAGAAATTCCTTTGACCTACACCCACTGTCGTGAAAACAACGAATATATAAAAAGTACTAGGAACTAATGCCATTTCATTGGAATATAACTTTTAAGAGTCTATGAATAAGACAGAAAGTTGTTTGTGCCAATTTTGACAGACACCAGATCCAAGCCACAGGCTGTTTAGAATGTCACCTCATGTCATCGATGTTTTTTTTTAATTATTGTATGAGAATTTTTATATACATCGTATAAAAGAAACCGTAAAAAACGATATTGAATTAAAATTGAGATTTTTTTTTTTGCGAAACATCAACCGTATTTTGATAATATTTTCGTGTTCTAAAAGAATCAAACAATATAGTTAATATTACTACTATACCAAATTCATATTTATTTTTGCTTTTTTCAACTAAAAAACATTTCTCAAATAACACAATTTCCTACATCAGACGTCAACTTGATCCAAAAAACTATGAATATTATTGAAATACGAATTTCAAGTTGTAAAAAGCGAAATAAATAATTTGCTTCGATACCTGTCATATAGTATTGCAAGTGCGTGACTTCGATGTATCGATAAAAACTAGGGTAATAGCAACATTGACGTTACATGCGACGGCTAGTTGCAAAAATGAACAATTTGGTCGTTTTTACGCCTCGAAGGCGCGAGGATAAATTAAACTCGTAACTTGATATGTCAACGTCAAAGGCGTGCATTACATTGTAGCATAGACAATCGTTTATGATAAAAAAATGTCAAGGTTTGGCGCAAAATTAAATTGGGAATTTAATACGAAGGTGTAATAACGTCAAAAGTTTTTCAGATGCTTCTTGCGTTGGTTATATTAAAACATGGTTGAACGCGGCTCAATCACCTGATTTTCTTCACTACAGGCTCCTAACACGACGTAAGAATGCAATCAAGGCAGCGTAGGCATCCAAATATACGAAGGAGGGACCCTTTTCCTTTGCTTGAAGTTTTGATGAAAATTCCGTTTTTGTAAAGCGTGATGTTTCTGTTTCATTTCTGTTATACACTTATATATTACTCTACTGTTATATACTATTTACAATCATATTTAATAATACTATTTATTTATATGAGCTTTTCATATAACAAATACAAATGCTATCAAATTAGTTTTAGTCTACTTTGCAACAACCCGCGAGCAAAATGTATGATGATATATGCTTTTAGACAAACGTAGCATCTCTCTCCCACAGAGGAAATATGCAGTTATAATTAAATAAATCATATGTAGCGGTATATTAAAATATACCTACTACTTACCTTTTGTTACGTATGTTGCTACAAAATTGGTTGAAATACAACAAGTAGCACATATTATCATTGGTCATGGATATTCTAGCATTACAGT
>DWJN01003886.1:0-13032 GCA_018248895.1 Carystus phorcus
CAACTCTTTAGCCAACCATCAGGTAGTAGAGGTTTTTGGTCTCTCGCCAAAGCAGTGGAGTCTAAATTTGGACGTCCCAGGTTACTTCCTCTAGTAAACCCCAGTAACTCATTTGAAAAAGAAAATAGGAATATATTATTGTTTTCCTTTCCGCATGTCTATTTACTGGTAACGATTATCTATCCACCGCAGATAACTCACAACGGACTATGTTTGAGGTCTGCAAATTAAAAAATTAAGTTTTTAAAGCCTTGTGATGTATGGATGTGAATAAAGCCTGCTACTACTACTAACACTAGAGGGTATTCCAACGATTGTCATGAATGTTTGTGCATCCGAGTTATTTCCTGAGTTGACAAGCTTGTTCCGTCTCTCAATCGAGACTGGGATGGTGTCTAAATTGTGGAAGCTGGGTGCAGCCTGGGGGAAAATACGTAGCCGTGCTGATCCGTTTAATAAATATTTGTAACACTGCGCCGCGCCATGCAATTGCACAAACTCAGTCCATTGCGCCGGATGTGTTAATTCACATCATGACCCCTTGAATTTAAAACGCATATTTCTATAATTTCGTTATTTCATTATTTCAAACCACTAACATCATCATGATCATCATAACTACACTACGGAGTTTGCCTCCCTTGTTAGAAAGAACTTCACAATTACTCCTTTATAAATTACATAATACAATTATAGACAATTGCTTGCTCTACCGGCATCCACAACTAAAAAAAATATAATTATTTATTCTTGTAAATTAATTGATTATAAAAATTGAGATACAATATAGCAATGCTGCCATATGACAACAGTTATAATATTGAAACAACGTCAACATGATTTGGTAAATTTTTTCGTCAATTTCAAATCAACTCACGTACAAATACTTTTCCTATAGTGGTACTTTTGTTCAACGCTTTTGATACTTGCATCTCTATGTGTCAATTTTAGTAAAATATTTCTTCGATCTGTCATTTGAGCTTCATAGCTTAATTCTGCAAAAAAGTCATAAACTTTGATTTATTAAATTGAGTTGAATGAATTATTATTATAACGATTACAAAAGCGATACAATAAAATGCCTAAAGAAAATACTACCTCCAAGATATACTTACATTCCTTTATTTTTATAGTTACTTGTCTTAATCGTCACAAATTAACACCGACAGAACTTCTTTCTGGGCATCTTTTTCTCTGTTTGTTGAAAGCATGGAGAAGTTAAAATAATAAGATGCTTCAACGATGCTTCAACTGAAACACCCTTAAAATTGCACGTTTAGAGATGCTTCTTTAATCACGGTGTTGGTCACCTTTTTATATGCACCGCTAACTTGAATGCGGGAAAAATGTATATTAAAAATGCTTATTGAAGTTTGTAGAAAAGTTTTATGGATCAGACACAACAACCTGGATACTGCAAGAAGACTGACAACAACTTTGTTGTCAAATAAGAAAGACATGGCGTTCTTTACCATTGGAGTAGATACGCATGTTGAAGGCATAGAAAAAAGGTACAAGCCATACAATAAATAATGACAGCGAATAGACAAAATATTAATTAAGTGCCTAATACCCAATAACATGTACTTCAATAAAATAATGTGGGAGAGAAATATATGATTTATTCCTTGAGAATAATAATCGTCACGTTCTTATTGAACAAACAGTAGATTAATTACAGAAAGTGACAAGCAAATTGTTAGTGATGAGATTATCTTTACTGCGAATATTCTTCTTAATATTATATAAATTACGTGTCACGGTGTTTATCCGTGATGGACTCCTAAACTACTTAACCGATTTTAATCAAATATAGCACATCGTGTCCAGTTTGATCCAACTTAAAAGATAGGATAGCTTACATCTCAATTTATAGTCGCAATATTATTATATTGTAAATAAATTTATCTTACAAAGGATTAGTTCCTTAAGATTCTAACAGATGGCAGTGTAAGGTAATTAGTCGGCTAAATTGAGTATGTAAGCCTTAGTCACAGCAACTCGCTGCTAGTTTTTATAAAGAAGTTTTGTAATGAAGAATTTTTTTTTTTCGTAAAACCTCTTTCGTCATTTGATATACATACGTTATTGACTTGATTTCCACCAATCCGCATTGTAGCAGCGTTGTAGAGTATGCTCTAGACCTCATCAGTGTTGAGGAGAGACCCGTACTCAGTAGTGGGCCATTAACGGGTTGAAGGCAATTGACTTGACTAGACTGGACGCTACGTGTGTGTGTATCATATATATGGCAGTGTGCGTTATAAGTATTTTTTTTATTAATTTTATATGTTTCTAATGAATATTCTTCTCCGAGTAAACTTATCGTGCCGAATTTCAAATTCCTATGTTCGCGCATCATTCTTAAAAATGGATACAAAATTTCTCTTCACGCAAGCTGTTGTCTAGTAGCGACACCATGGACTCCAGTGGTCCCGAGAAACCAGCTATTCCTTATCTTTAGTAGGTAAAGTGGGGATTAAGGAACAGGCCCCCACCTGTGTGATGGCCTTAAGCAGTCAGCTAGAGTGAGAGATATTAGCTCGAGGGTGGAAGTCTAACGGTGTAATAGCGAGAAAAAAATCTGTGCTGCACTTATCTACACCCTTAGCTGCTTACGGCAATGGTGCCCCCAAGTATAAGCCACTTTATGGGGGCTCATCTAGTAAGCGGCAAATCACCACCTCCCTATATATGCATTACAATCTGAATTGCATGTGTCAATAGTTTTGTATAGCCCACTCACTAGGCCCTAATTCTAACAATAATAGCACAGCGTATAAATTACCCCAAAAGGGCCTTTACGTGTTGTAACTATGTCCCCATGCAAGCCTTCTAAATAAACGGGGTCCACTTTAATATTTGACCCATGTAACTTGAAGTTTACAGATAAACCCCGCTCACAGTTCGCTGTGGGTCAGTTGTGACGAAAGCATGGAATATTGCGACTACATCAAATTTTAAGTCAATTCAAAACGCATCCAAACATGTAGGAACCTCTAAACAAAATATATACACATTCTTCTTTTACGATATTATTTATAAGCATTTTAATTCATTTTATCAAATATTTTTAGTATTACAGCCAATCTACCAATAAATAAAGTCAGAATAAAACGTGAGTTTCCTGTACTGTAGAAAACAATCACAATAGCCTTCGGCACTACAATGCGCCACTTTTGGACTTAAGTTTGATACAAATTAATCTAAAGTTTATGTAGACTTTAAGTCGATTTGCACCTTAAGGCGGTTATTTTCTACAATCATGTCAACTGTCACATTAAAAAATCTTAAGCGGACTTTTATAAAATATATTTCCGTGTTCAAGAAATTTTAGTTCATTTCCTAAAGAAAAGTAAGTAAAGAACAAATTTTAATTTAAATGCATTGACGTCACTCAGCGGTAATAAGCATTTAAAATTAATTACTTTCAATTCTATTTAATTTGAATTAAATTTTCTTTACTAAACAAATAGTATAATTCAAAACTTTTGAACAGAGTAAACCTCAATTTAAATACACATTTCACTGTCTGAAATTTCTACCGAATAACAGAGTAAGATACGAATATACGAGTACGTACGGTAAATGATTACTGACGCGCCACCTATCTTTGTACGAAACACTACAAAATACATAATTGATGCGTTGCAGATAAAGAAAATCATGGATTCCGTTTGTTACAGGCACTCCAACACTGTGATTGTACAAGAGAAACATTTTACTGACATTTTATAACACATGTTAATTCCCGTTGAGTAACATCTCCGTTTTTTATATTTTTTTACACGACGGATTTTTTGACGTATTGCATCAACGTAACGTGAAGAATTCCCAGTTGAGGCAGACAAGTGATTGACACATTTAGTTGTTTGTAGCAGTATAGTTACACTGTTACTCGCTGTAACAGTGATTATTAAAATCTGTAGTTTATTAATTATAATTTTTACGACGATGACGATTTATCGATGATGACATCTTTTTAAAAAAATATGTTAATAAAGTTCTGAAGGCTTTTACGTTTTTTACACAAAGTAATCTTACTTGAATATGTATTTTGATTCGTTTTAAAAAAATGTACCAACATTCATTAAATGGAATCTTCAAGAGGAGAGTGAATAGGCTTTTACTTTTATAGTGCGTCCACCGTCTTAGACTTGTTCACCACTTACCGTCAGGTGGGTCAGACGTCAAGAATTAACATATCCAAGCTAAAAACAAATGAGTAGCGTCGGAATTTAAGAGTTTCCTCATTTTAAAATTGTTCCTGTACACATGGCGGGCACCATCTTCGGCTTTATCAAATTGTGTAGTTGAGGATGGAATTCGCCTTGTGTATCACACATGCACCATATAAGAGTGTCTTAAGGGGGCCTCTACGTGTTGGACCTGTGTCCCCACGAAAGCCTTCCAAATGACCGGGTCCTTACATCTCGCACCCGTGAATCATTAATAATATTTACCCTTGTTTTTCGAAAGAGGGCACGGAAGCCCTTTACTCTCAATTTTAAAGCATGAACTTCCTTGAATCTATAATTATTTTATGCAACATTATATAAATCAACAACTGCTAGCGTCAACAAAAATTTATAGCATGATGACATGACAAAAGTAAATTTTTTGTATGATGTAAGCAGAGCGATATTATTGCAACGGCGTATTTTACCGAAAAAACAACATTGATATGTAATAATCCAGTCTATGACACTGAGTCAAAGCTACAAAGCTACAAAGAGACTTTTTGTAACGTAGCTATTACACGTGTCATAGTGAATATTATTAGCCACCATTTTAGTTATAATATTTGTATATTATTCATAAATGAAAGTTATAAACTTACAAACACATTACACATTAATATATTTTTCAATTTCATTCCAGTTTTTCACTTCTAGTTTAAATAGTATACTTCTCTAGTAATAAAACAAGTTGAGTTCAGTTCACTTTCAAACGGCTGCTTTTTATTTTATCGTGTTTCGTTGCTAGTTTCCAAACTCATGACTAGTCACAAATTTACTTACATATTTCACCCATTTCTACAAAGGTTTTCATACCATTAAAAATATTGTGGAATATCACTAGCTCATTTGTTTTCAAAATATTGCACATCATGGATACCACAGAAGCCCTCATAGCCGACGGCTCACGTCTTTCCTAAGCAATCGACCGAGTTAAGCAACTGCAGGGGTGGTCGGTACCTGAATGAGTGATCAAATTAATGGTAAAAAGCGTTTCCTTGCTTCGGTGGACACGTTAAACCGTTGGTTCTGGTTGCTATCGTAGATAGCAAGCGTCAAGCCACGTCGGAGGTCTTCGCGTGGCGTAAAAACTTCCGACACATGACTTGGCCACTAACACCTCCAGCAATCTTCACTGGAGTAGACTAGCGGAGTATGCTTTACGCCTCATTGTTAAGGAGAGACTGTAGTAAGAACTTATTGTGTTGAAGACACTATAATAAACTGAAAGGGCAATTTTTTTTCATCTATGACATAAATATCTGCCTCGGCCGGAAATCGAGTCTGAATCGACCTCGCTTTGTAGGAATGGTTGCTATCAACTACGTTTTGTCATGTTTCTTTCAACTTCTTGTTTTTCGATCGGATTAGACGACCATCTGCCATATAATTCTCGTGCTACTTCGGGATTGCTCTTCCTTGTATAATATAAATGAAACAATATTTAAAACGCGTAAAAAAGGTTCTCTTCGGAGTTGCTCCTGTTTACTGTACACTGAAGTGCTTAAGCCACGGGATCCACTTTCTATTAGGATGTTTACAATAGGGTTCTAAAAAAATACGTGACGATTCCTTGTTAGTACTACCCATTTATTTATTTTATAATATGAAACACGAGTAAGGCGGATCTTTGGAATAGCACATTTTCTTTCTAGTGATTTATAAGTAAATATCCGACAGATGTTATTGTTTTAAAAACTACGATGTATACAATTGCTCAGTACTGAATGAAGTGTTTAGTTTTACGGATGTAAAGGTTATACATTATTATGCTGGTTAATTTTGCGGCAACAAATGTTTTGTATTGGATGTTTTAGAGAATATTACGTCATTTTTACGCAAACATGTTAAATCATTCCGTATATGGACTAAGTAATTTTGTTACAATAAAATACCAACAGTAGCGGCACGCTATTTGAAATTATTATTTTGAAATAAATATAGTTAATCTCCTAATTGCACTACTATCGACATACTGTTGTATTTATCAAATATACACTTTAATGTCGGTTCAGTTTCCAAAACATTATTTTTATTATTTTCTGCCAGTCCGTTTGTCACAGGGAAACTATAAACAGATTTAGATGAAACTTATTGTATTTGTAACTAACATCCCACCAACGTCCCTAGGATACTTTTTATCCCGGACATAGAACATATCCCAGAAAATAAAAATTTATTATGAAGCTTTTATTAAGAGTTTAATACATTAAAGGTTTGGCTGCTTTATTGCAATAAATGAATATATTTCAAATAATAACAATTGTTATTTATAATAATTTTTGTAAAGATAAATGGTTTTACTGAATCGACTCTATTGCGGGTTGCCAGTATTTAATAAAAATGATAGTGGCTCCAATAATTTACACTGTCGACACATAATCCGGCTGTTACGGGTCGCCCAATGGACTGATATGAAATATCGAAATTGATGACAATAAACAAATAGTTAAATCTGGAAATATTTACATACTTAAGTAAATATGTTATATCCGTATTTTTTGTAACGATATAAAAACGAGTTATTTCATCTTACCTCCATAGCACGACAAAAGCTCTTTTCTATGAGTAATAAAAAACACACACCGAAATAATGCCATATACATTAAATTTTACGAAAAATAGTTGGTACGTATTGCACATTGCCATTGACAACTATATAGGATGTACAGTTTCATAAAAATTAATAGGTATAATATGTTGCAAGTAGGTACAATTTTCATAGTCGCTAATTATGTAGAAAATCGTAATTACTTAACTCTATACATTACACAGTCACAGAAAAAGCTTATTCAAAATAGGCCTAAGTTTCCTTTGAGAGCGGCTATGAATGCAGTTTAATTTAAGCAGCTGTAAAAAAGTTTGAAAAGTTCATCTTCGGTTTTTACCTCCATTTGATTTCGCAAGCGCTTGTTAACAATACTGGCGCAGCAATGGAGATGTTACTTTGCCGTAGGGTCGCTTGGAGCCGGGCCAAGCCGTGTGTCGGGTTTCAATAGTCTGTGATCAATGAAAATAGTTTACAGTTAACGTAACGATAGTAGCCGCGGGTACAAAATTATGGGGATTATTACACTTCAAGCCTTTGTTTTTATCGATATCGAACTGACAAATTAATCTTTGTTTATTATTACTTTGTAATTAAAGTTATGTAATCAGAATTGTCTTATGACGGATTCCTATATTGAGGACAAAGATTTTTTGTATTCTATTTACTTATCAAATTGTTTTTGGTTTTTTGTTTAGATAATTATGTTTCCAAACCGACCCTTTCGATCTTAAAAGCGATAAAGCACGGTTTTGTCAAATAATAAAATTATTTTCTTTGTACCAAATTTAGTAATAAATTGATAAAATATTTAATTTTAGTTTCAAACAAATGCAACTCGTGCTAAAAAAAATATACGTTAAATGAGCCAGTGCAATGTCAGTAAAATTCCACAAAATTTAGTTTAAACCTTTTCAATCCTTGAATGTGTATCTCAAAGATGCAGTTCCGTGTGGTCGCCTCGATACGGATAATAAAGTGGAAGCCTTTTGCAAATATAGAATAAAATCGGCGTATTAGAAGTTAGTGCAAGTTATATTATCGTAAATAGCGGTCGTTGAGCTATCAGTCGTCGTACATGCTTTCAATATATAGGTCTCTTACTTTCTCACTGGAGGTATGTGGTGGAATATGACGATTATCTGATGAAGAACTTGTGTCCTGTACTGACCCATTAATGTGTTGAAGCTATATACCCCACTATATTAGAAGTGTTAAATTAATTAAAGCTATCCTTAATGTTCTCAAAGATGTATGAAGAAACAAAAAGACCGTCCTATTTAGCACACATTTGGCATGCCCAGCTAGGTGAACTCTGCCCAGAGCCTATCCCTCTACGAGCGTCTCATAAAAAATGCATATACTCAACAGGTCCAAACTGAATGCTAGTTGCAAAGGCAAAAGCAAAATATCGTAGTATGGAACAACACTCCCTACAATTCATCTATTGTGGACTTTACTTAAATATATAGGTTTTTAGGTCTGTCTATTTTCTGAGTTGTAAGTGAAGACCAATAAAACTGTAACAAATTTAAATTTAGTGAAGGCTTTGTTGTGAGTATATTTTCACGCGGAATCTACTGAACAAATTTCAATATTTGGTATGCATATTATGTATATACTTTTTGCTCTAGATTTTTGTTTAACACTATATCATATCTCTACATTAGGATTCCGTGTGTCGTGGGTGCTATGAGCAACAAACAAAGACATACATAAACCCAGACAGCGAACAAAAATTTAACTCATTGTTCAAATTTTCGCCCTGCTGGGAACCAAATCAGGACCTTATGAACGATCCAGTATGATGACCATTGCGCCACTCGAATTAATCCATTGAGATTAGGACATTCTAGAAGTGCATTTATATATAATCTTTTTAAAATACGTAAATAATGAGAGTTGGAATGCGTTATTGATACATTATGTTTTGGGATTATTAATTACAATTGAAGTTGATTTATATTTGCGCTATACTTTTATTTCTTATTGATATGTATCTTCTGTCGCATTCCAATGTGAGAGCAGCCTTACAATCTCGAGGAGTTTGTTACACAACGGCCTGCTACGTCCCAAAATAGGAGAATGCAGGCGGATATACATTCGTAAAGTTTGAACAGTTCCGTTAAAACTGATGTCCGCATATGATCCATTCAATTATCGGATACTTCAGATTGGCTGTTAACGGTAGTAGTCCAAAATCATGATTTTAAAGATGAGGCAATGTAGAAAACAAATCAGTAAGAAAAAGATAAACATACGCCTGGCTAGAACTATTGATTAATGCCCGGTTCCTATATCCTAAAAACGAGGTGGTTCGCTTACACAATCTCACGTGATGGTAAGTGGTAATATGGCCTAAGGTGGTAATGCTCAACAACTTCATACAAGCCTATTCACTATTAAAAACACCAACGTTGTAATCGTATGGGAACGCTAACGCAGGCATGTTCAGAGCTTAGAATACGAGCTGTGGTATCCCCTGCCTGTTATAAGAGGCGACTAAAAGGGGGCTTTCGGGGTTGCGGGCGGCAAGAGTGGGAGATCGAACCCTGCATCCCTGCGGCAACCCTGGGAAGGATGGTATGTGTGGCCGCGTATCGTCATCATTAGGGCGGTAGCGTGACGGGAAACTCAGTCCCTCGTCGGGAGAGCCCAACAAGGGCATTGCGATTGGAAGTCTCCGGTTGTGTTCCAATGGAGATCCCGGAGTCCTCCAAAAAGTGCCGAGGAAGGTCACCGAGGGGTTTTTTAGTGCGGTAAAAATCGCACTAACCCGGTGTCGTTCCCACGGCACCGAGTACCTTTTGAAGGTTTTCCCGTCGAAAACAAAAAAAGGCACGTTAAGAGCTAGTACTATCTTTCTTTCTATTTTCTTGACCGATAATGACATTAGTATGACGATTTACGTTATTGAGTTACGATATTAGTATTGAGTTATATGTAGATGAAGCCCGGCGTTCCTTAAACGTCGTGTTTTTTTACCATCAGGTCAAGTTATTCTAATTTATCAAAATAGTTCGTTCTTATCTTAAATAATTATTTAACAATGTTTTACATCACGTTACAATGCCGTTGTCTAGTTGTAATCCTGTCTGCAAAGAGAGAGGTACCGCCTACGACGAGAGGTGCGAGGTTCGATTCCCAACGTGAACACATAGACATTTATATTGCAGAAAGGTGCTTATTCTTGCGCCGTGAATGTTATTTACGTATTATGATATCCAAGACACTCGTGACACAGTTAATTAGTGTTTATCTGTTCGAGTGTGCATTTATTATTTACTTTAAACTAAATAACCGGACAGCTTTAGTTATAATAGATATCTAATTTATTTTTCTATTAATAAACTGAACAAACGATATTTTTGTGTGGACAAAAGATATTCTTACTGAACAGTTTATATTAACCGTTACAACTGGTATTTGGAGTCCACGTACGACGCTTGCGATTATGAATTAAATTTAAGAATCAGCTATGCTTTACTTACTTTTATTATTGAAATTTCATGATTTATAATATATCTTTAAATAAAGTTGTTTCTCTGAGCGAAGTGATATATAGTTTATTCATAAATACATAATATATATATTTGATAGTCCCTTCTGTTTATAAAGTTATTAAAAAATGATGGCCTTTTAGCGTTTTGCCTTTAGTTAGCTAGTGGCGTACGAAATTATTTAAAATTAGCTGCGCCCAATTAGACCAAGCGATGCAAACTTTTCAATCAAGTTAATCGTTTCTTTTTTAGACGTAGCGTGGCGTAGCACCTTCACACTTTCTTGTGCGAATTCAGATTCACTGCAGTACAACTAAAAATTAATGAGAACTTTAAATGTGTGGGTTCTTTGTTATCAACACCGAAAGGGGCGGGGCGATGCGCTGCTGCGCGCGCATAGTGCTGTTCCAATGATATCGATGTTCGTGCTCGCGTGCTTCGTAAATGATACTCAAAAGTCTGTTACTTTTTAATCGTAAACAAAATACAATACTATTATTTTATCTATATAATTATAATATGTAACCTAAGCAGCATTACTCACTAAACAAGTTTGAAGGATTGAAATTTATTTTACTGAGATTAACGAGTTAAATGTGTTGTATTCAGTGATTTTCTAAGTTGTTTTATATGTTTATATTATATTAAAAAAGAAAAGTTAAATAAAATTAGCAACTTAATTTAAAAGAATATTAATATTTTTGAAATTTTTGACGTCGTTTAATAAATATATAAAAGATTTTTGGATGATGTAAATTATTTGCAAATAGGTATATTATATTTTTTATTAAACCTACTTTTAACTAACTGGTAAACAAAGTCAAAATTATTCATTATTTTACATTAAAAACAAACCCTTCCATGATTCAACTTCATGAATTTGCTTGTTAAAGACACCATAATATATGAGATGCAAATGCTACTTCCTACCAAGCGCCCTAAGAAACATGTTATAAAATAAAAATATGTTATAATATAGCAACATTTTAGTGGCCTCATGGATGAAAATGTGAAAAGGGGCTGCTATTATTTAAGTTACTCATAAAGTCACTAGCATTTTAAGTAAGATATACATTAACCTTAAGATATAGCTTTACCGCATTCTTATAAAGAAAATTATCTATAGTATTTTTAAATTATATACTACATACTATTATGTAGAGACACACAATTTATTGGAATTTAAAACCATCAAAATTAATGATTTTACTGCATTAAACTCAAAATAGAAAACCTTTTAATTAACTAGTGTTGTACAGTTTTTATATCGATATCTTGGAAAAAGCATCCCTAGCAATTGCGATACTGCGGTAGTAGGTCGGTGTATTGCAGCCTGAGACCATCCCGCCTTGGTTGCAAAATAGTTTGATTCAGTAGAATGGAAAAGAGCTAGAGAGCTCTGCGTGAAGTTTAACGGGACTAAACGTTCTTGGAGCGAACGTTCAAAGTGATTTTTTATGTTTTTGTGTTCTACATTTTTACTAGTGTTGCGATATTGTCAATGTGTTGTTTTGGGACTTATTTATATTGTTTTGTTCTTGATAAGAACAGCGCG
Source organism: Carystus phorcus (assembly GCA_018248895.1). Taxonomy (NCBI): domain Eukaryota; kingdom Metazoa; phylum Arthropoda; class Insecta; order Lepidoptera; family Hesperiidae; genus Carystus; species Carystus phorcus. The sequence goes on from DWJN01003886.1 coordinate 11,842, forward strand.
CGAAATTCGTTAATTATGTTTACGGATATTTTACATGTTGCAATTAGTTGTTTTACGTTATTTGTTTCAAAATTTCGTCCGCTATGTCTCGTTCTAAATTTGGTAAGTATTTATGTATCTTATGGTTTAGTTGGGCTCGTGCGATGTATCTACTTGTATGTGCAGGATTATAGTTGACCACGTGTTGACTCGTATAGAAATGTTTTCTCTTTGCAGTTGAAATCTGTGAAGCTTTTAGTGTGAAGGCTGCGCGGTTTGAGCTCGTCGTTTTTTTATTTCTTGCTTAGCGTTATTTTGGTAGTTGGGTCAAGTTTCCTAAACTATTCCGTTGCCGATGTCTGCGTATGTTTCTTTTTCAATTGATACAGGGATGTGCAGTGCTGAGGTATTCGCAATGACGTTATCAGGCTATGCGCATATTCGAATATAGGTTACACTTACACTTCTCTACTACCCGCATGCAGTTCATCTTAACGTTAAGTTAAAGATGGATTTCTACTAGTGCCTTGTATTAGGAGAAGTTAGCATACATTTTCATTTACTTGTATTTATAAATCAATATCATTAATAAATTATTTATAGTACTTGTATAAATACTAAAAATTATTAATATTTTGTTATTGAGAAATAATAATATACCTATTAAATTTGACGTTAATGCTACCGAGTATATTTGATGATCCGTGAGACACAGTGAGCACCATGCCCGTCCTGGGTTCGATTCCCAGCTAGGAAAAAATAAAAAAAATTGGATTTAAAATTTGATTTTCAGTTTAAACGTGTGCCTTTGTCTTTATGTGTTGTCCGTCACCAACAAAGCAGGGAACGTGTGTGGGGCTGGTTGTATTATTATTCTTTGTCAGTATTTACAGACCGTGAAGTATAATTCCATGTCATTCTATACACACGTATACACTAGTGAAAGATAACGAGTATAATTACAACATTTGTAATATTTTCTAATGAAGGAAAAAATATACGATTGTTAATTTAGAATCACTGTCTTCTAGTTTAATTTGCTTTATAAAAAGTAACAGCTCTTAAAATTTACATAAATAATATTAAATAGACGTACGTCTATATACCCTCCACCAATCCGCATTGGAGCAGCGTCGTGGAGTATGCTCTAGACCTCCTCAGTGTTGAGGAGAGACCCGTGTTCAGTAGTGGGCCATTAATGGGTTGAAGGCA